>JARFJB010000512.1:5902500-6000000 GCA_036346205.1 Vesta saturnalis | reverse complement strand
TTTTTTACTACATTTCTTTGTAGGTTTTGTATAATCTTAATACACTGCTACGGCATACCTAACCATACACATTTCATCTATGATCATCATCTATAAGCCTTTTGTAATAGTCTTTAAATCAGTATTTATAAAAAAATAATGATAATCACCAAATTTAACAGTTTATTTTTACATCTAATGATAATGAACAAATGTGATATTTTAAGACACCCGAAATGGTGGATGCAGCGACATCAAACATGTCAAGAAGGATTGAACTATGTATTCAACAGAATGGATTTCATTTTGAGCAACTTTCATAGCTGGTTTTTAAAAATACTCTAATTTTATTTGCTACTGTTAGGTCAGTCTTAAAATATCACATTTGTTCATTATCATTAGATGTAAAAATAAACTGTTAAATTTTGTGATTATCATTATTTTTTTATAAATACTGATTTAAAGACTATTACAAAAGGCTTATAGATGATGATCATAGATGAAATGTGTATGGTTAGGAATGTCATAGCAGTGTATTAAGATTATACAAAACCTACAAAGAAATGTAGTAAAAAATTTAATTCATTTCAGTAAGAAACCATAAAGATGATGATTTTTCACAGACGAAACGTAGTAGAATAGTCAAGAATTTTATATCATTGTATTAAGCTATAAGAACCTTATAAAAAATTGTAGTAAAAAATCCAGGTCCGTATTTAAAAAAATATTGTTGAGGGTGGTCCTGAAAAGACAAAACGTCGTATTGAAATGTTTGGTATGGCAAGTTGTAGTAAATTTCATTAAAAAAAAAAAGTTTAGAGTAATTTTTTTGATATCTGTTATAATAACAACGCTAGTCTTATAAAACGAAAATGAGCATTTTCAGATTTTGTCGAATATCTCCGGAACTAGTCGGAAAAAAACAAACTTCTTTATACTCATGTACTACCCAACAAATTACGAAACTTATTTCTCATTTAACCGATACTCTATCTATTACGGTTTTCGATATCTCTGTATACGCAAATTAAATTCGGTTCACCCTGTATATATATATATATATATATATATATATATATATATATATATATATATATATATATAAATATACAGTCAAACTCACTTAAGACGAGCACGGATAAAACGAGATTCTGGATATAACGAGCGTTTCGTAGGTAAACGATTGAAATTGTATGTTTACGTACTTTTCTCGGTTATTACGTTCACCTTTCACGGTAAAGACGAGCAAATTTCAAATTTTGTAGTAGTTTTTATATACATATTAAAAGCCGTTTCACGTAAACATTTGTTAAGAATTTTTGGGATTTCCGTAATTACGTTTCACAGAAAAGGCGGACACATTTTAAAAAACTTAAAATAGATTAAAAGAGATTACCTACTGCTTGAAATTCGATTATGCCTTCCGGCTTACCAATTGTACACATTGTACCTGTTTTACAAAAAACAGGTACAAGGTAGTTTTTGGTGAGTTGTTACTTTTGTAGCAAGACCTGAGGTTGAAAAATGGCTTCAATAAAACGAAAACACTTTCAATTCGCGAGAAAGTTGAGATAATTCGGGAACTAGAAAATGGTGCAAAAAGGTCCGCGACGTGCAAAAAATATGGTTACCATCATCTACCGTGTCAACGTTGTCGAAAAACAGAAAAACTACACTTGCAGCATTCAGAAACAATTAAACTGACGTGAAAAAATTAAAAAAGTGTACTAGAGATGAATTTTGTGCTTTAGAAACCAAAGATGTGCCGGTTTACCCATTAATGGGCCCATTTTAAAAGCGCAGGCTGAGAAGTTCGGGGAACAATTAAATTATAAAGACTTTAAGTGTAACAATTGGTGGATTGATTGGTTTAAAAATCGCAATAACATTGTGTATGGAAAAATAAATGGTAAAGCGAAATCTGTGGACACTAACGTTACAGGTGAGTGGAAAAAAAGTGTTTGGCCGGAATTACGACGAAAATTTAACGATAAAACATCTACAACGCCGACGAAGCCGGATTATTTTTCAATTCAACGCCAGATACCACTTTAAAACTTAAAAATGAAAAATGTATTGGTGGAAAAATGTTGAAAAATCGTCTCACTGTTTTAATTTGCGCCAATATGACGGGAAGTGACAAAAAAAAATTGTTGGTAATCGGAAAATCAAGAAATCCTCGATCTTTTAAAAATGATAAGTGCCTACCAGTTGACTACACCTCCAACAAGAAAGCTTGGATGACATCTACAACTTTTGAAGATGAAATTAGAAAATGGGATGATAAATTACGACGTAACAATCGAAAGATTTTATTATTGGTTGATAATTGCCTAGCGCATCCTGAATTGCAAAATTTAACCAACATCACCCTTATTTTCTTATCACCAAACACAACGTCTGTCCTTCAACCCATGGACCAAGGGATTATCAGGAGTTTTAAAAATTTCTACCGTCGCTTATTAGTGTTACAGTTAATCGATCGAATGGAAAATAAACAGGATCTTAAAATAAGCGTGTTAGATGCAATTCGCCTAATGAGTGATGCGTGGAATAATGTGACCCCCACAACAATTCAGAACTGTTACAAAAAAGCTGGTTTTTTTCTGCTGTAAATGAAAGTTACGAAGAAGAAAACGATCTTCCCTTATCTACTTGGTTAGAAAGTAGAGACATCAATAATTTTCAAAATTGCGCGTCCTTAGATGACTACGTAGATATTGATGCCGATGTGATTACTTCGGGTTTAAAAACTGACGAAGAAATTATACAAGAAATTACAGAACGGGAAGCTGAAAGTGATGAAGGTGATGTAGACAGTAATGAGTGTGATAAACCCATGCCTGATACACTCGCTAAAACAGGCGACGCATTGGTATTATTGACGCGGTTTTTGTAGAAAACGGTAGTAGTGACCAAATATTTAAATCTATAAGTGTTTTAAGAGGTAGTCTCGACGTCAGCTAAAAATAAATGAAATTTTTAATAACTCCTAATCAGTAAAGGAGACGTATTTCTTGTCGTAAATGTACAGATTGATTGAAAAGTGAGGGACAAATCGTCAATTCTCATCTACTCTACCATATTTTTGAAGGTAATTTTATGCTCTAACAGTTTTTCCTGAGGTGTATTCTTGTAACAATTCAGTAACTATTACGTCAACCATAAGTTTTTTTCATATCGTTGTGAAGCTTATGAAAAAATGAAGTTTTTCCTTTATCGGCCATGTATCAAATCCATCTCTATTGGAAAAATATTCGTCTTGGAAATTTGTCTTGGGATTTGAAAAAAAAATTTCTGAATTCATTATGTCATTAAAAATGTTGAATGATGAGTTTGTCTCGAATGAATTCAATATTCTTGAAGGCAATTTCATCTTCTACAAATTTTTCCTAATGTGTTTTCTTGTAACTCTTCTAGTTTGGAAGATACAGCGTGATTTAAAAAATAATTCCACGAAATAGAAAAAATTAAAACAAAGTTAACATCTTGGAAACCATCAACAATAGACACACCCTGTATTAACAATTTTTTGTTCCTTTTGGCCAGAGGAATCAGCTGTTTTCGTTTTGGCCATCGAGTTTATATATTAGTTCCTACTTAGTTTAGTATATATATATATATATATATATATATATATATATATATATATATATATATATATATATATATATATATACTAAACTAATGGTAGGAACTAATGCTAGGAACGGCAACAATAAGAAATGTCTGGGAATTGTAAGGCTGGCTACAATAGTGTCAACCTCAGGTGATTTTTCTTTATTCATTGAGAAGAGAGCTTTTGTGAGTTCTTCGACCGAAATTTATTGTTCTAGGTAATCCTTATCTTGTTCATCTAAGGTGGGTAATTTAGGAAGATTGTGTCTTTTGGACAGCTTGTTTTTTATATGTATCTGTTAACTGATTATGTATATCTATGTCTAAATCTGTTGATTCGTTTACAACACCGTTTTCAATTTGCAAAGATGATGTCGGTTCATGATAGGCGCTCCTTTTTATCATATTTGTTTCTGGTCTGTCTGTACTGTGTAGTTGCTGGAAGTTTACGACTTTTAACTTTTCGTTTACTTCATGATTGAACATCATTTTTAGCTTACTTAGCGTAGTTTGGTCGTCTTCAAGATATTTTGCACTGTTAAGATTTTAAGTAATGTTTTTAACGACACTTCTTTTTGCGCTTGTAAATCAAATAGTATTGTTTTATCCTTTGCAATACGTTTGATATTTGTAATATGCGGACTTTCTGAGGTAATTTCATTGTTGAGTTCAATGAATGCTGTTAGTTATGATTATCTAACAGCTGACTTTTAAAGCGCCTGTATGGTGTTACATTTTCGTCGTGGTTTAATGTAATCTGAGAAACCCCAAGTAGCTAAATGAATAATGGTGGGTAACGATACTAGACAATATTCTGAAAGACAACTGGCCAATAGATCATTCATTTCTACAGAGTGTATTGTTCTACAGGGCATTAAAATGAGTACAATATCAACACAAAACCTATATCTTTCCAAATACCCTGTATAATGTATTCAATCCCGACATTAAAAAAATCGGGTGAGCGGGTGGGGTGGTGGGTGGCTTGGGTGGGTGGGTTGGTTGGTTGGTTGGTTGGGTGGGTGGGTGGGTGCGTGCGTGCGTGTGTGTGTGTGCGTGTACGTACGCGAACCAGTGCGCAACGTGCGTGTGTGCATGCGAGCGTGTTCGTGTGCATGTGCGTGTACGTGTGCGTGTGGTTGTGCGTGTGCGTGTGAGTGCGTGAGCGTATGCGTGTGGTTGTGCGTTTGCGTGTGTGTGTGTGCGCGTGTGCGTGTGTGGGTGAGTGTGTGTGCGGGTGCGTGCGTGCGTGCGTGCGTGTGCGTGTGTGTGTGTGTGTGTGTGTGTGTGGGTGCGCGGGATCCTTCGATCCATTAAAGCTATCGATACGAACTAGGTACAAGTTCGTTAATGAGCAAATTCCAACCAGTGCCGGGGCTTAGAAAATTAAAAAGATTCATTGCTTTAAATTTTAAAAAGATACATAGTTAACAAAACAAACTAATACTTTTTTATATAATTTAAAAAAATATATATAATAACCAGTAGCGGGTTGTTTTTTAATTTATCAACCGATTTTTTTAAAGTCGTGCATTGCGGGTTCTTAAGATCGCTAAGCATAAACCATTTGTCAAAACTAGAAAATTCAAAATGGCGGATCAAAGATGGGGGATGTTTGTTTAATTTATCAACCGCTTTTTTTGAAAGTCGGGTATTGGGGTTTTTAAGTAAATTCATTTGTCAAAATTATAAAACTCAAAATGCGGATCAAAAATGGGGGATTATCGTGTTTAAAATCCGATATGACCAAAATTCAGGTATTGTAGGCTAATTATCAATTTTGCAACTTTGCTAGTTTGTAAAACATTATCTAAATAAAAGAATTTTAAAAACTGCCAGCAGTTTCGGGTGCAAGATTTGTTTGATTGTCGGGTATTTGAGGGTTTTTAACCCTAGAACGGTATCGTGTTTTGTAGGTTGGTTAATGGTATCGCCACGTAAATATTACGTGATTCTAGAATTACAATACTTTTTTGATTTTTGGGCGAAAATTATTTTTTGATTGTGTGGTTTCTATCACAGAAAGGTCAAACAAATAAAAAAAATGTTATTTTGAACTATTTTTATTAGAAAAAAGCTTAAAAAAAATTTATAAAAAATACTGAAAATAAGTAGGTAACACAAACATAAAGTTACACTACTGACAACAATCTGAACAAATTTTTTTCTGATGCTGACCACATATTGCTTTACTGCACTTTGGGCAATATGTGGTTGTCATTCTTTTGTTTGCGCTAGGACATATTCTACAACAGGTTCTTACACCCTTTTGTTCTCTCTCGCCCGGTTGATTCTCTCCTTGATCTTGTCCTGTAACATCAGAAATTATATTCTTCTACTCTCGACTAAGATTGACCCCACGATTTAGACGTTGAACCTGCCAGTTATATGTAAGACGCTTATGCAGTTCAAACATGAACACATTTCTAGATATAGGCTTTCCACCATAGGATGTGACGTTATGGGAATATAAAATGTAAGCATTGATAAATGCCATATTTATTATGTTGTAGAAGATACACATAGGCTACCTTTTTGTTTTATGGTTGCAACTCAAATTTGCACACATTTGAACAAAGGTATCCACTGCCTCCTTTGTTGAGTTATAATTGTTAACCATTTCTGGTTTGTGATTGGATTCATTTACAGAATTAGTTTGATGCATAGACGATAACAAGAGCACCAATTTTTGGGGCTTTGGCTTGTATGATAGCAGGGATAAATTGTTGCTACTATATCCAAATAAAGACGTACCCGCTTGTCGTTCTTTGTTATTTTCAATAAAACTGGATGGCACTTCAGCTTTATTTTTTTTAACGTTCCAAGTACAGTTAGCTTATAAGGAGTTTGAAGTAATTTTTCTGCCAAAGGGATGCTGGAAAACCAGTTATCCATTGTCACGTTTCTGTTAGTGCCATGGATAGATTTCGTCAAAGTTTCCACGCAGTACGCCGCCAGTGGTTGTCCAAAAGTATGAGTGGATTTTCCAACATATGGAAGTGCATCAATGAGATACTTCGTTGAAGTATCACAGAGTAAAATAAATTTGATGCCGTAGTTGGCCGGCTTACTAGGTAAATACATGCGAAAAGGACACCGTCCCCGAAATCCCATCAATTGTTCATCTATTGTTACGTATGAGCTTGGTTTATAAGATATTTTGTATATTTCAATAAACTCTTCCCAATCTTCGGATATTGGTGCAAACTTAGTTATTTCTCTTCTTTCCCCTCTAGTGCTTTTATCGTCAAATCGTAAGCAGGAAGAGAGAAAATCAAATCTCTTTTTACTCATAGTGGCCCTGTAACGTGTACCGCAATATGTATCATCAAACATGATCTCAGATGAAAGATGGTTGTCTTTTAGGGCAGCAGCGAGAATATGCAATCCTAGTAGTGCTTTCAATTCATCTAAATTAGTTTTAGATTGAGTTCCAGATTGAGCTTTATAGCGCTGTTGAGCTAATTCTATCTACTCGTTTGTGTGAGCGACTACTTTATTTAGGATAGATTCCGGTAAGAACACTTGGAAAGCATGTAAAGGATCTATGATGTTCCGCAAAGGTGCAATAGGTCCAGGTTTTATGTGAACAATGTTACGTGAAGGAGTTTTACCTGTCGACGACGGAGGAGTTGTTTTCCATTGGTATCCATTTTTACCTTCCAACACAGCTTCATCAGGAACAATTAGGTAACTATTAATGGAAGCAGACGAACTTGTACCTGGGACTGGTATCTAAAAAAACCTCAAATTATTTTCAACGAATAGAAATAACATAGAATGACCTACCTGATCTACATGATTTTGTTGAGAAACATTTTCTTTATGGTTTTCTTGGGAAACACCTTCTTCAGTTTTTTTGGTAACTTTTCGTTTTTTTCGACCTTTAGAGACGAAAACTTCCTGTTCCTTTCTGTTTTTTTCCACACTTCATCTAGATGTTTCTCAAATTCACCTTCAGGTAGCCATTCGTGGTCAGATCTATTACCGGAATCATCGGAATCTTCACCATCTTCTTGAATCTCTAAATTATTTTCCAGTTCACTGTCACTACTTTCATACAAAAATCGTTCCAGTTCTTCGATAGATAAACCTCGTGAGGATGAAGCCATAATGTCAGCTAAATTCTATTACAATTATAAGATACCGGCAGAGTAAAATTTATATGCAAACGGTACTGTCACGTCAAATGTACACTAAAAGTTTATGGTTTAATGGTATCGCCACGTAAGTTTTACGACTTGACTTTTGCTGCGACGCTTCCCACTCAGCAACTGACTGAAACTAATCGACGTGATTTCATGACGTAATATGTAATAGACCCAGAGAAGCACTGCTGGAGGGGGAAGACAAAATCTTTACAAACACGGGCGTACTATCAGAAATTGATGGACGTTACGTAAATCTTATGAACGATGCCATTCTAGGGTTAAGATCGCGAAGAATAAATCATTTGTGAAAACTAAAAAATTCAAAATGCCGGATCAAAAATGCGGGAAATTATGGTGTTTAAAAACCGATATGACTCAAATTCAGGTATTGTGGACTTTGAAGATATTTATTTACATATATGAGAAAGCATTATAGCAGACAATTTGGTAGCGGTTTTTTGCCTACGTACGTGTTTTTGTTCTGAAGTTATCGTGAGTATTAAAATACATCGCACACGCACACACGCACACACTTAAACACGCACATGAGATATTATTTTCTAAAAATGTGTTTTTCTATTGTTTAGGCCACAAAATGTCGAGAAATGTAAAAAAAAGTGTTTGAAAATTTAAACCGATTACATAACATTCTCTTACGCACGTATATGAGAAAGCAATTTTCTTTTTAAGCTTGTTTTCATTTCTCCTGGAGCTGATTAGATTTTGGGAAACATTCAGCGGCAGAGAGGGGGTTTCTTAGAAGATGCTTTTGATTATTATCAAATATATTTGAAACAGCTGTATATTTCAGAGATATAAAAATAAAAATATGTAGACCTTAATCATGTAGATTACTTCTGTTCTAATGCAATTTTTTTGACAAACAAATTGCTAAGGAAGAATTTAAGTGTTAGTTCAAACTTTTACAATATCTGAATAATGATTAATTCTATAAAAAGTGTAGACATATTTTTTAAAGAAAATTGAATTCTACATAAGTTTACTTCATAAATTTTCATAATATAAAGCGAAGTTGAAAATGCTTAAACTGTATTATCGGTATTCTTATAGAAGCGGGCGGCTTTGGATTTTTTTGTAAGTAGCAACAGGATGTCTGTTAACCTCTATCTGTCAAAGATAATTACTTTTGTTGTACCATGTTGCCTATTTTCTTAATGAGCTCATCAAAGAGGTCGCATAATTATTCTAAAAAAATTGCTAAAATTGTATCATTTCATTTAATCTCTATTTTGTATTTTGGAAGGTCATGTGTTGATCCACACTAGATACTTTATTGTTTATAACAATAGGCTGTGTAGTAATAAACAAAGAACTTATTATTGAAAGAAGCGTGGCGTCATATATATTTTCGGAAAGCCCACAAAAAAAGTTAGTTTTTAAGCCAGTGCCAACCATATTTTCAGTTAAATTCTATAAATGGTAATAAATCACGCATGAAAGAAGAGGCCAGGAGTATCTTGATTTTCCATTAATGTGGGATATAATACCCGTTTGATGTTATTGAAATTGAACTACACTGTACTGTGATCGTTAAAACACAATTTAAACTCTAAGAATTTCAGATTAGTGCACATTCCTTAGCAATTTGACTTTTACCATTTGTGATCATTTCCCATTAGTGCAACTGCCGGAGGTAATCAATATCCAATTAAAAATAGGTAATTTCTGATTACAAATCAAGCATTATATAATTACAATAGATTGTGCATTTTTTTTAATATGCACAATGAAATAAGAAATAGTTGTTTATGTAACTTGTCAATACCTATGTCAAGAATCATTATTTAATTACTATTGGGTATATAAATTGAAAAGTAAATAATGTAATTATCACAGTTGAATTCTACCTGTACAATGTCTTTCAAAGTAAGTTTAAGCATTTGATTGCACAATAACACTATTTTGTTAATTTATGTTTGCAGATTTTCGTATTTTGCGTTGCTGTTGCCGCTGTTCACGCCGGCTACTTGGAACCAGAATTACGATATGCAGCACCAGTTCCAATTGCTTATCACGCACCAGCGCCAGTTGTAAGCTACGTTTCTCCTGCAGTCACCAAAACTGACTTCATCCCTGGATCATACTCGTCATCTTACAGAAGTGATGTTATCACTCCACGTGTAAAATACACCGAAACACCTGGATATAGTTATGCAGTACCACAACCACCGGCAATTGGTTATGCACCAACTGTGACTAAAGTAGCAAGTCTTGAACCAGTTATACCAGCTCTTCCAGCTATTGCTCCAGCTCCAATTGCTCGCGTAGCTTATGGACATGGACTAGGAGGACTTGGATACGCCGGTGATGCTATTGCTACTCACTTACCAGCTGCACATGCAGGATTTGGTTTAGCTACACCGTTCGCAGGAAGTTACGGTTTGGGATACAGTAAATATGGAGCTCATTTTTAAATGTTGACTTACAGTAGTTTTTCAAGTTGTATATTGTTGTTGTTGATCTTATTTATAGTAGATTGTTATGTATAATAAATTAATGTTTGCGATTTTATTTATGTATGCTTATTTTTAAAAATTATTAGTCATATGCACAACAATGAAATGTCAACTATAAACTACAACTTTAAACACCGAGAAGTTGTCTCAGTATGGTTAGCCTTTCATAACCATATATCAGCCAAAGGTGTAAGCTGGAGTGCTAGTAGGTTGCATTCCTAAATAATAATGTTGTGGACACTGAAAACTCTCTGAAACAAATCTGGTCCTTGAAACGTTTAATTACCCGTAATCCTACTACAACTGCATAAACAAATAACGATCTTTCTGGTAAGCAACCATGACCATTAGCTTATATATCTTGAGATCAACAGTTGTGCTGATTGGTAGAGAATGGTGATGTAGCCGAGACTACAAATAAGCCCATGTCGAATTTTAACACTCAACTTGACTCTAAAGGTAAAGTCACCACTTATGTTGTACACGGCCTCCTTAATACTACAAATAGTTTTAATTATCTGGAACTAATAACATTTTAGACACTACTGATCCTTGTAGGCTGCAAGAAAAATGCGTTAAAGCAATAAGGACATGTGTTATCGAACTGGCATGGGCTCTATATGAACCTTAACGAGGTAATGATAGAATTATAAGTGGAACTCTCTGGAGACAAATTGAATAATTCCGAAACTCAACCCAAAGAATTTTTCAACCGTTATTATAAAAAAGGACCACCATCAAGGACTTTGTGATGCTGCTGTAGTACATAATTTAAAGTAATAGTCCATGGAATTGGTACATTTTACCTTGTATGAAATAAGGTAGTTCTGATTTTTTGATATGTTGTATCTGATGAAGTGGTAATAACAAATCCAAATTTTCAACCTCGAAAGCCATCCGGATCATTGTTAAATATCTTAAAAACCGTTAAATTTTGGCACTTTTTTCAGTTTTTGCCAATTTTGACCATTAAGCACTAATATTACGGCAAAAGTCGTTATATACAATCTAAAAGCAAATAAAGTTACAAAAAAAATGAGACTAACTTGGTCCTCGTAGATGAAATAGTTTCTGAGTTATGGCAGTTAAAACTTTTGAAAAATTTCTAAAATAGAAAAATTTTTGATTTTTTTTTAGTTTTCGTCAATTTTAACCATCAAAAAACTATTTTATGAAAAAGTTATCATAGTAATGTTGAGAAGGGCTAATCTTTCAACGAAATGACACTAATTTCGTTTAATTAGACCTAATAGTTCCTGAGATACAGATGTCCAAAATTGATGAGAGTAGTAAGCAAATATTATAAGAACGGTTTGTGCAATAATGTACGACTGTTAACGAAGTAAGTGTTACAATTATTAAAAAAAAACATTGTAGCAAGTATAAACTTATTATTTGAAGTTTTTTTTATAATATGAAATATATTCAGAACTTATGCACTATTGAACTTGCTTATGTATTGTATTATATATACTAGTTATTTTGTAAATCTTTGATGGACCAGACTGGTCCTCTAAATCCACAGCACTTCTTTTGAGGGCAGCTTGCTTTGTCAACACTTTTTATCATCAGGTAGATCTAAATCGTCATCTGACGGTGGATCGTCGATAAGTGTCTCATCAATGTCGTCAATAAGGTCTGGTATGTTCTCGCAAGATTGACCGCTGCAGTGGTTGCAAACAGCCGAGCATTTGAGTCCTGCTTTTCTATAACCGCAGTTGTTGGTACAACCTTTCTTGCAGTTGCAGGAAATCATGTTCAGCAGGGGCTGAGGAGTTAGTGGTTTCGCCATCAGTTGCGGAATGAGGCCTTGTTCACTCCGCATCCAGCACCAATCGAGAGGATTCTTCTCTTTCCCCAGCCACTTCTGTAGCTGAAAAAAAACAGAATTAAGAACCATATCTCGAGAAAATCTATAGTAGCATCAAGTATAATTAAACATTTAAAAAACCCCCAAAGACCTCAAGTCAACAGCGAATACCTTGTATATAAAATTTTCTTCGATTTCGAACTAGACGTCGCGATGTTAAAATGCTCTATCTCCGGAACCACTGAGCCAATTAATAGCTAGGAACACTCCTTGATTGATAGATCGCCTTTCAAAAGAAAAAACCTCATCGGGCAGACATACTTTACACAGACAAAGGGTTCACACTTATAGCACTCCCCTTTTTCGCGTTTGCGTCGGGGGTTATAAAATATAATCTTTACCTGTTGGTAGGGACGCAGACAGTGAAATATTGCAGCATCCCTGGTCGGAGGCAACCTGGCGAGGTTCATTTTAGACTTATCTGCCGCTCTTGTAAACAACTGTAAGCGAAGGTCATTGAGATTTTGGGATTCACTGTTGCCTCCATATAGCGAAACGAGAAAGCACTCTCCTGCTTCGGTGACCTGCTCAGGTGTGGAATTGGGGCTCAGACAAACTTCAGCGGTTTGTTCCAGGTGCCGTTGTCTTTTCAGTGTCGATAGAAATTTCATTTTCCCTTGTCCAAAAAGGGCGGATGTTGTATCACAACCGCTGAACGCATGCAGAAACAAGGCTAGCCCGGGTTGTGCTTGGTATGTGAATGAATTTGACAAGTACCTGATGTCTGGGTTTTTACCTCTCCCACATTTTTCGAATATGATTTTCTTTGGTCGGATTGCTGAATGAATGTGTGGTCGCCTACATCTCGCGATAAACCACAAAGTAGAACCAACAGAGTATCCCCCGCCGGCGATCTTCACTAGGTCGTAGGCAGAGGACATGGAAATGGCTGTGGTTACTATTAACCGTCTTAAGGTGCACCTTCAGCATGTCGATCAGTCGAACCTTGTTCCTGTCGTTTAATAAGAACTTCTCTTGAGAAACTGAAGCAATGGTTCCTTCGTCGAAGATAACATCAGGAGAGGACGTTGTTCTAGCTCTACGAAGACGTTCCGAGCTCTTGGTGTTTTTTTCTGATGCGCCAGATGGATACCCATCAAAAACCATTGTTAAGTTAGGCCCGTATCGTATTTGATATACCTGGCGGCGATTTCTCCAAAAGACACATTCCGAGGCCACACAACTTTGTGGAGCAGATGTCCAACATCTATAACGACGTACGCATCCTTCCTCTGCTCGTTCTTATCCAGACTCACAGGATTGAAAGCTGTATAAAATGCTGACTTCGTACCCTTTCTAATTCCACCTTCAGTGAAAAGTGCCATAGGAAATGGTGACAATTCGTGTGTAAAGAATTCCTTCAGTTCTTCGTCAGTCTTTTTTAAAATGCATAGTCTGTGGAACAGAATGAGAGGAATTAATGGTCACCGGTCTCTCTCTAATCGAAACAGAGCAGGCAGCAGAGGCAAGCGTGTTCACTGTATTTTTACTAGTAAACTTTACATTTTCGAAATTTTTACCAATAACTTTTGACATCGTCTCCCTACCAATCTTTACCGCATTGTGGCAGTTTACCTGTTTACTTCCAACGAGTCCACTACTTAATGAAATTATGGAATCATTCTTAAGAAATGGTGGGTGAAGGTGAAAGAAGGCAAGCAAATCTTCTACATCTTGTTCGTCTCTGGTCATTCTGGATTGTCGTAAATCAATATGCTGCTCAGACGTACCACTCATAAAGCCGCAGTAGCTTTCCACATCTGTGTATATGTTTTGGAGGTAGATCATTCCTAATGTCGATCGGGTTAGCACACTGTCTGTGATTCCGCGGTCTCGGGTCAAACCTCCGTAGGATTTCATTGATCTCATGAGAACCTGTTCGATCGTCATGCCTAACCATACACCACACCAGAATTTGTTGGTGGGTCGAATCGTAAAGTATCCACATTTTGTATACAGTTGGAATTCGGCGGGATCCATTCTTTCTCCCAGTGTTAACATGTCTTGGAGGTACATGCGGGCACACTTGGCATAAAAAAATGGCCAGCTGCATGAAAAAATGGCAGCATTTTCTGAATGGTTTTAATATGCAGATCCCAGTTGCCCATTCTCTCTGATTCGATAAATTGTTTCATCAAGGTTACCATTTGGATATATTTAACCCAAAGCTTTGCTGTCGGACCATTGAGTTCAAGATTATCAAGCGCATTAGTAAATTTGGTTTGGATAAGTTGGAATTGCTCATTTTCGGCTAACGTTATGACGGTAGAGTGGTCAAAGGTGGGAACACATCATCGAGTACGCTTTCATCTTCGTCAGTCAGATCTACAGTTTTAACAACCATTGTTGCTAATGTCAGCTGGGTTAGAGTGTAAGCCCTCACTGCACGTGCATAAGAGTGCCCAGACATTATCTTGTCAATACTGCTTGGCGTTGAAAAGACTTCCTTTAATCCAGATCCTTCCATTATCTTGCCTATTGTTCCCATAAATGACATGAGTAAGTGAAGACCTCCTAACCTATTATTCAATTCAGAGTCAGCGCAGTTTTCTACTATTTCTTTAGCTTTTTTGTATAGTGGTTGATCGAAGGTTACGTAGCATGTTTTTTGACCATAGGCATCACATTTTTCATTGGCCACCCGAAGAGCGGTTGATAGAGTGTTATACTGTGATGGAGGATGATTTATGAACGGTAGGCAGACAACTTTTGTTCTTTCGAAAGGCAAGTGATCTGTAGTCTGTTCCATATAACCATTCCATCCAGGTATACTCCGCTTTGTCGTACTCTTACCAAACAGCCATGCAACATCCGAAGAAGATGGCACAATGTTTTCAGGTGTTTCTTGAGTACTATCTACATCCTCAATAGTGATGGTAGCCAAACCTCGTTTACTTTTCGGTTGGTAAATTTGCAACTGCACATGCGGTCTTTGGTGCATGAGCTGGGATGCACCGCATCTATCCACTCGGGAAAAACTTTGTTCCGGGATAATTGATTCACTGGGAGTAACCATCATTATACCTTCTAAAGCGTGGAAGGTGTCTAAGCCATTCAATGTGTTAACATTAAAATCTGCGTTGTCGAAGGCGAATTGCACAAAACTTCTCTGCTCCAATTGCATTTGGTCTGGTCTTGGGATGGCGGAGCTTTCTGGTTTTACAATGTTTTTGTAACTCGCACAGAACCCCATGTTGGACAACAAGTCAACAAGATGACTGGACGCAAATTTGTGATACAAATAAACACCTACGCCATGAAGCAATGAAGATATGAATGAGGCAGGTCTGATAGCTGACACTATTGAGTGTGACGGAGCAATATACTTTACGCCACTTATCAAGAGAACCTCGTTTATTTTTTGCAATCACGGTCTCCATAATTGTTTTTAGCGTCTTTGGTATTACGGAATCCACATCTTGCAAAAAATTATATGAGGGCGGATATCCTTTTGTGTCGTACACTTGAGAGCGAATATCCTCCCGGATAATATCAGCTGCTGCCTTAACCACCCGGAGTCGCTCTTTTTGGGATCTGATTTCTGTTCAGAATACCACGCATCCGATAAAATTTTGTATCCTGTATTTTTGATGCAAACAAGTGTAGTTTTGTTTGATGTGGTAACTACTATTACGTCATCTCCGTACTTTTTAATCAGGCGACTTTTAATGGTTCGCACATCAGGCGTACTCTCACCTAATAGCTCAGTCAACTCTGTCAAAGAAAACTGACACTCTTCCGAGTTTTCTTCTAGGAAATCAAAAATTTGTCAATGGCTTCATCAACAGTTCCACGGAGGTGTTCTCCCTTTCTAGATCTATTCCAACAGGTCTGTAGAGCTTCCTTTGGCAAAACCGATGATATCTGGCATCTAGTGCAGGCAAATCGGTATCTTCTGAGATGCGTTCCATTATTTTGAGTGCCCATTCATCGCATCTTTTCTCAGCTGCTTTTAATATGGAGGAAACCAGCTGCAAGTTTTCCACGGGAATCACATTATTTCTTTTTTCAAGCTTGTTTTTTTTCTGAGCTTCAATGAATTTAGCAGTTATTTGCTCTCCATATAAAAAACAGTTTTCTCTGAAGTTGAACTGCTCAGTTGAGCTTCTTGTTGGTCTCGCTGATCTCACTTAGTTTTCCCCACGTTGCACAGCTGCTTTTATTAATTTGGGGTTAGTGTATTTGTTGACAAGCACAATGCACTGAAATCTCGTTCACTTCCTTCAGTAAACGTTCATGTTCCCGGTTTTTTAATTTAATACTGCACACAAGAAAAGTTTCCACTCCTCTCTTTTTCACCAAAATCACTTCACCTTCACTTAAACTATCATTGTATATGAAGCAACAAGAAACCACGGAGGCTGTTACACTCTCCATCACTTTATTGTTATTGCTAACACTTTCGAACTTAACGCGCTTCTAAGTCTTACAACGTATCTAACTCGACAGAATAGATGTGAGCGACTGGACTGGCGAACTGAAGCGAAGAGAAGCAATTAATTACACATTGTAGCGTTCGACTGAATTCGGTAACAATCGGGATGAAGGCATGAAACACACACAAAGGTGGCAAACGGTCCGCGTGTTTATCATGAAGAAACCAGGTGCAATATTCTAAGCGCGTTTTACAGTAGTTATAATTAATACCTACCCAAAAAGTTCTAGTAGGTAATAATGTACACCTGAAAGGGATTATTTTAAATAGGTACAGAATATTAATAGGATGTTACCTGCGTTTTCTATAATGATGTATTTATGCCAAGATTAAATTATCTCATAGTAGTGTATAGTACGTATCTACCGCATCAACTTTGAACAGCTGTATCTCAGGTGATATATATCTAATTAAATGAAATTAGTGCCATTTTGTTGAAAGATTAGCCATTCTTTACCTTATGATGATAAATTTTTCGTAAAATAGTTTCTTAATGGTTAAAATTGACGAAAACTAAAAAAAATCTAACATTCTAATTTTTTTGGAAATTTTGCAGAAGTTTGATTTACCATATCTTAGAAATTATTAATGTCAAAATTGACAAAAATCGAAATAAGTGCGAAAATTTAACGGTTTTTGAGATATTTAACAATGATCCAGAGGGCTTTCGAGGTTGAAAACTTGGATTTGTTATTACCACTCCATCAGATACAACACATCAAAAAATGAGAACTACCTTATTTCACGCAAAGCAGCACCCCTATTTCAGTACGATTTCCATGAACTATAAGCTTTACAACATTTTGATCTGATAGGACACTGGTACGCACACGACTTCAGTGCGTGCGTTGTGTTTAAACCAAGCAGTGTGATGCGCCACTGGTACGAACACGACTTCAACGCGTGCGTTGTGTTTGAACCAAGCAGTGTGATGCCCATATTATAATTTGTACTATCAAATCCACTCCAATAATGTAATCTGTGTAGTACAGTTAGTATGCGGTTGCAGGTTCAGATAGTATCAGCATTTTAACGCCATGGTAACCAACATAAAATCAAGTAAGAGCACGAAGCAAAGTTTTTCATGAGAATATATATATATATATATATATATATATATATATATATATTTGATTTGGTAATGTTAGCATCCAAATACTCAACAATGGTAGGAACTAATGCTAGGAGCAACCCCTATGAGAAATGTCTGGGAATTGTAAGACTGGCTATAATAATTGAATCTTTTTAAATTTAAAAGAAAATTTTGCAAACCTTAAACTAGAAAACAAAGATAAATACCTTGAAAGTTTTTATGTTTATACTTAAATCTGGCTGTCGTTATTATCATACATGGTGCCTTCATAGTACATCATACTACATTATATCCATAAAGCGGAAGAAAACATACTATATCTCATCACTGTTCTTCAACGATTTTATGGCGACAATCAAGAATGATAGAGATGCATCTTAAGGATTTCGATTTTCAATGTAATCATTTCAAAATTCGCATGAAAAACTTTATTTCGTGCTTTTACTGGATTTTTATATTGCTTACCATGGCATTAAAATACTGAAATTATCTGAACCTACAACCTCATACTAACTGTGCTACACGGAATACATTATCGGAGGGGATTTGACAATGCAAGCCATAATATGGGCATCACACTCCTTGGTTCAAACACGACGCACGCATAGAAGCCGTGTGTCTTTCTATCAGATTAAAAGGCTTTGAAGCTTACTTTAAATTATGTACTCTCTCTTTCGGTATGCCAAATTTAAATATTTAATAAGCCATATGTTGTATTAATTCTCCAAGATTGTATAGTTTTCAACAAATCTAACAGCACCACAAAGTTTTCGAGGGTGGTCCCTTTTTATACTAATGGTTAAAAAATTCTTTGGGTTGAGTTGAGGAATTATTTAATTTGTCTCCACAGAGTTCCGCTTTCAATTCTATCATTACTCCGTCAAAAACCTTGTTAAAACTTTCATAGAAGGCTCATGTCAGTTCGAAGGCACATGTCCTTATTGCTATAGCGCATTTTCCTTGAAGCCTACTTGGTTCAATAGTGTCTAAAATTTTATTAGTACTCGATAGTCAAAAACTATTTGTACTGTTAAGGAGGCTATATACTGGGTGGCCAACTAAGGACGGCCGTCGGCCATATCTCAGGAATGGATTGTAGCACAAATTCGGCCAAAACATTTTTAGAACGAAAGTGGCCTCGAGAAACGCCTGGAAAATATTTTCAGAATTGTAGATCCATCGCTAGAGGGAGTATTTGACAGTCAAAATTTTAAAAAGCAAAATTACTCAAAATTTACTCAATTAAGGGGCATATTACATATTATAATCAGATTCCTCGACAAATTCTGCATATTTTTTATTTGACAAGTTTTAGTCTATCTCTTCAAATAATGGGTGCGTGAGAGTGGGGACCTTGTTACGAAAAAACGCCTTTAATTCAGGTTCTGCTTGACCGATTTTAATAAACTTGATGTTGTTTGAAAGAGCTGTTGTTAAACAATAGAAAATTTGTAAACTTGAAGCAATATGATTAATAACATAAATGCTAGAGGGCGCTGTTTAATATTTTTTTAATATTGTGTTTTCTCTTTACAATTCCAAATGGAAGCATAAAAATTTAAGTAGGTCTTTAAAAAGTAGACTAAATTAGTAATAAAACAGTGAAAACTGCAAGTCGATATCTTTTTCCTATCCTGAGATATCGTAAGAAACAGGTAAATGGCGGGAATTGTTCTTCCAACGTCTAGTAGGCTAGTTCGCGTTAACGGAAATTATTAAATTTAGCCTGGATGAAAAGATCTTACATTGGTCTGCAGTAATTTAAACTGTTATCATACTAATGTTATGGTTGCCGCTAGATTACCTAAATGTAATGCTGTCGCTACTAACAATGAGAACAAATTATAAAATAATAATGTGATAAATCTAACATTTTTTAATTATATAAGAATGTTATATTTGTTTTCAAGCGATGTATTAGTAAATCAAAAGCATAAAATATCAATAAAAACCGATATTTGCCCAGCAACAACAAATACAGTTTAAAATAAGGGCCATGTAAGATATAAAATAAATTCCCTGTTGAAAACAAGCAAGCTATGATTTTCAGGCATATGTCAAAATTATTCATCGTGTGCATTTAATAGACTTTCTTTATCTTTTCGTACCAAAATGATTCTTACAAATGAAGAAGGATTTGATATGTTGGCAGTGTATTTTGAATGTATGGAAATGCAACCGTTGCTGCTAGAGTGTATGCACTGCAGTACCTAAACAAACGGCATCACAGCAGAAGAGTTTTTCTCCGTCTCGCACACCGTGTGCGTACTACTGGAAATGTGAATCTTCCTGTGTTCCGAATACAACGCAGAAGTAGAACTGAGGAAAATGTTATCGATGTTTTAGCTTATATAAATGTTAACCCTCATTCAAGCATCAGAAATATAACTAGAGACTTGGGTATATGTCGAACCACCGTCCAAAATATTTTAAGAGAATACAGGTGACTACTTATTTATTAATACATGTTTTATTCGGTATTATAATGATAAAAATGTTTTAATTTTTTTCGTTTGTCGTTATATGTCGTTAATGCATTTAAAGTCCTTTTTCGTTTACTAACAACGAAGGACTTCAATGTGTCTTATTGATCTGATTACTTTATAATGTATACTATTTTAGATTGTACCCATATCACATGGTCTTACACCATAGTTTGAATGCTCAAGATTTCGATACCAGGTTGGATTTTTGCAACTGGCTCTCAAATATGGTGCACGACGATTCTGAAATACTTTCAGGAATTATGTGGACAGATGAGGCTACTTTTCATAGTGATGGTATTGTAAATCGACATAATAAACTCTACTGGTCTGAAACGAATCCCCACTGGATGCAGGAGGTCCAACATCAGGGTCGTTGGTCTGTAAATGTGTGGTGCGGGATTCTAGGTGGGGAAATAGTTGGGCCTCTTTTTTTAAATGAAACTGTTAATGGAGAAAGATATTTAGATTTTTTAAGCAACGAATTGCCACTTCTTTTAGAAGACGCACCCTTGGCCATTCGTCGTGACATGTTCTTGCAACATGATGGGTGCCCGGCATATTATTCTAGAGATGTTCGGAATTTCTTAGATTAATCAAACCCTGAAAGGTGGATAGGACGTGGAAGTTTATTTATTTGGCCACCAAGGTCTCCAGACCTAACTTGTTTAGATTTCTATTTGTGGGGGCGAATAAAAGATCTCGTTTATGCCGATAGACCCACAACAAGAGCTGACATGATTGAAATAATACGACAGACAATACGAAGTACTTCAAGGATAGAAATTGAAACTGCTGTCCTCTCCACCCGTCAGCGATTGATTACATGCATTGAAAATGATTGACGACATTTCGAACATCTAAGGCAATACTAATTACGTAGTTATTCAAGGTTTTAATTGTTAGATTTATCACATTATTATTTCATAATTTGTTCTCATTGTTAGTAGCGACAGCATTACATTTAGGTAATCTAGCGGCAACCACAACATTAGTATGACAACAGTTTAAATTACTGCAGACCAATGTAAGATCTTTTCATCCAGGCTAAATTTAATAATTTTCGTTAACGCGAACTAGCCTACTAGATGTTGGAAGAACAATTCCCGCCATTTACCTGTTTCTTACGATATCTCAGGATAGGAAAAAGATGTCGACTTGCAGTTTTTACTGTTTTATTACTAATTTAGTCTACTTTTTAAAGACCTACTTAAATTTTTATGCTTCCATTTAAAATTGTAAAGAGAAAACACAATATTAACAAAAGCTCTTTCAAACAACATCAAGTTTATTAAAATCGGTCAAGCAGAACCTGAATTAAAGGCGGTTTTTCATAACAAGGTTCCCATTCTCCCCCACCCGTCATTTGAAGAGATAGACTAAAACTTTTCAAATAAAAAATATGCAGAATTTGTCGAGGAATCTGATTATAATATGTAATATGCCCCTTAATTGAGTAAATTTTGAAAAAAAATTTTTTTTTAATTTTAACTGTCAAATACGCACTCTAGCGATGGATCTACAATTCTGAAAATATTTTCCAGGCGTTTCTCGAGGCCACTTTCGTTATAAAAATTTTTTTCCTGAACCTGTGCTATAATCCATTCTTGAGATATGGCCGACGGCCGTTCTTAGTTGGCCACCCGGTACAACATACGTGATGAGTTTACCTTTAGAGTCAAGTTGATTGCTAAAATTCGACATGGGCTTATTTGTGGTCTCCGTTACATCACAATGTTCTACCAATCAGGATAACTGTTGATCTCGAGATATTTAAGCTAATCGTCATGGCTACTTACCAGAACGATCGTTATTTGTTTATGCAATTCGTGGTAGAATTACGTGTAATTAAACCTTTCATGGACCAGATTTATTTCTGAGATATACCAGTGACCGCAACATTATTGTTTAGGAATGCAACCTACTAGCACTCAAACTTAAACCTTTTTCTGATAATGGTTATGAATAACGTACGCATCGCTAACCGTGCTGAGAAAACTTCCTGGTGTTTAAAGCTGTAGTTTATGTTTGGCATTTCATTGTACGTATGACCAATAATTTTTAATAAGTACATAAACAAAATCGTAAACAATTATTGTACATTACAATCTACTATAAACTACAACAATGTAAAACGTGCAAAACTACTATAATTTAACATTTAAAATGGGCTCCATATATATATATATATATATATATATATATATATATATATATATATATATATATATATATATATATATATATATATATATATATATATATATATATATATATATATATATATGTATATAGATTAAAAGTTTGTGAAACTTGCTTTAAATTATACACTCTCTCAGCATGATAACATTTTGAGTACGCCAAATTCCAATATTTGGTATGTTTTATGTTGAAGTAATTCTGCCAGGTTTTATAGCATTCAGTAGATTTATTAGCTTCACAAAGTTCTTGATGGTGGTTTATAGTAATGGCTGAAAAAGGATTTGGGCTGGGTTGCGGAATTATTCAGTTCGTCTCCACAGACTCCGATTTAAAAATCTATGATGTCATACTTTGTTAAGGTTTATAAAGGGTCCATGTTAGTTCGGCAGCATACGTCCTTAAGGATTAATGCATTTTCCTTGAAGTCTACAAGGTTCAATAGTGCTAAAATACTTCACCAATTAAAAATTATTTGTAATATTAAGTAGGCGATGCAGAACATAAGTGGTGAGTTTACCTTTAGAACCTAGAGTAAAGTTGAGTGCCAGAATTCTTGGCTTATTCGTGTTCTCTGCTATAGCACTGTCCTCTATCAGACGGCATGCTTGCTGATCTCGAGATGTACAAGCTAATCTCCATGGCTACTTACCAGAAAGACCGTTATCTGTTTGTGCAATTAAAACAGGATCGTTATGGTTTTTCAGAACTTGCTGGAAAGGGACGAAAGGTGCGTTCCTACAGCTTCCGTTAAAAAAAACTTCTCCACTACGTACGATGGGAGAGGCATAATCTGTTGAAGATCAAATGCTAACAGCTCCATCCCATCCTTGTTCTCCGAAGTTTATGCACTATGTTCTTTTATTTTTGCGTAAAAATAATTTACTTTCTCCTTGTGCACCTATTTTTCAGTTATTAGATTCCTTTTCACTTATTCGTCTTTTTCCTCTGATATGACAGACTGGAACGGTTGTTCCAGTTTGTCGCAAGTCTGTCAAGATTTTCCAAATGAGCATCCATAATTTTCCACAAAGTACTCATAAAAATAGTCGTATGCAACTTAACCCTTTACTTTTTTATCGTCCTGGATGGTATCGTATACATCGTGTTCGTACTTTTGAAGTTAAATCCTAGGCATTTTTGCATATTTAGTTCAGATGACAAATAAGACTTACTTGTATTTTTAGAGCAGCTATAGTGCGATTTTGGAAATGACTTTATACAGGGTTAGCCATGCAACCCGTTTATTAGAAAATTTTCGACTTTCCACAATCGTAGCATAATGAAATATGGTTCCAGGCTAGAATCGACCATTTGAAATACAAGTAAATATTTTCAAAGTGGCGGCACTTCCGGTTTTACCGAAACTAGTTACCACAACTTCATTATTTTTAATGGAACACTCATTTTTTACCATTCTTTTAATTCTCGTTCAATTTTAAAGCCTGATTAAGTGTAGCGTCTTATATCTAAAATTTATCGTTTCCGAGTTATCAAAAAAATATGAAAATTTTGACAGTTGCAAGGTCCCACGGAAATCGGCATTGTGCTACCAATTTCGGAATCGGTTTTCTGGGGATACCAGAGGACCTAAAAAACTACAGTTTGACAAGTTTGAATTAAGAAAAAGGTTTTCCACAAACCCAGAAATAAGCCTACGAAGTTGTATGACTTTGAAACTCAATAACTTGGTTTGTTTAAATGGGACACCTTGCATTTAAAAGCATTTTCGGGTCAAGATTTAATTCTACATCAACTGTTATTGAGGTTGCCAAGGCCTACTCTGGATGGTTTTCATGATAATTAAGATTTTCTTTAAAAACATCGAATAAGTTGATTTAACTATTCTGAGGCAATATGAAACTATATTAATATGAAATAAATAATTGTTCATTTAGGAACTTAGTTTAAGAAACAAAAATTACAATAAACATTTAAATTAGGACATAAAATTATAAAACATTTTCTCCGTGCAATTGAAGGCGCAATTCAATTAATCTCTCTACACTTGCTGTAGCTCGACGAACCTCATTGGAGACTAATTCTGTAAACGCTGACCGTATGCTATGGAGCAATTGCTGATGATTATTTACTGGGGAAGATTAGACCATGGTTTTGACATACCCCCCTAAAGTGAAAATCTAAAGGGGTTAAGTGTGGCGATCGAAGTGGGCACCACTAAGGTTCATTAGAACCAATCCATCGATCATCAAAATATCCTCTCAAGTCGTGATAAACCTCACGAGAATTATGCGCCGTGCACCACTAATTGATACCAATGATTTTTGTCGCTCATCAATAGAAAATTACTCCACATCGAATAGAATTTTCACATATTACGCGCTATTTCAGTTTTCTTCCTAAATACAATAAACTGTACATATCTTGAAAATGGGCTTATCGTATGTCTTGTTGATTTTCTTTTGCCCAGAAGTGTTGGTTTCTTCCACTTATTGTCGTCTCTAGAAAATTTTACTTTATCTGTCCAAAATATGCTAAAACGGAGTTATAGCCTTCTTGAATTTTTAATAACATGAAATCGTAAAACTATATTCCATCACTATGTCTAAAGGCCTGTACTTTTTGAAACGAGCAGGGGTTTTTTCAAAATTTGTCTGACAGATGACTCAGACATTCCCAAATTCATTACTGCAGATGATGTTAAGCTTTGTGATGATGCGTTCAAACAAACCAGTGTATTTATAACATTTTCCTCGTCATTACTCACCGATTTTGGATCTTTTTTGGTACCTTTCACTTTTCTGGAACGTAAAAAGTTGGATTCAATTCGCTTGAATTTTGTCTTTGTTCATCGGCAACGATTTCGTTCATTAAACATGCGGCAAGTTCTCATGACAATTTTTCAGTATTCTCCATGAATATAAAACAAAATGAAGAATTTGAGTATTCTCCCATTTTCTACTCAAATTTTCTTAGAAATAAGTTAATATTTTCCTTTGACCGTTCTGACATCTATTTTTATTTTTAATGCCGTTGTAAGATTTTCCTTCAGCTTTCCTTTTCTTATCAATGTTTCTACTCCACTTCCTTTCATCTCTTGTTCGTTTCTTGACAACTTGTTTTTTCACAACCGTTTGTTTCTGGTCATCCTCAGTATCACTTTGGACCAGCGTTGAAATGTCAGCGCTTGAATTAAACACAATTGTCTAACACTACGTCTAGGTTCATTGGGAGAAAAATCAGTATCTCAGCCGAATCGTCAAATTGTTCGTTTGGACTATTGCTAGCCGACATTTTACAAAGCTATATTAATTGACAAACTCTCTAAACGTAAAAAAATATGCGGAGTAGAAAAGTAAACTGAAGACGGTTAATAATCTACCAAAGACCACAGCGACCTGTTCCACACACAGGACAACTTTGATATTGTTTCCTTTTTGCACCGAATTCAATACAGTGGCATCTATACAGAGTGTTACTTAATGATAGGCCGTCATTGTAAGGGCGCGTTTTTGAACAAAATTCAAGTAGAAAAGTGCAAATAAGCAGTTGTCCTAAAGTGTATAGTTGTCCTAAAGTGTATGGTTTTCAAGATACAGGATGTCCAAGTTTTTAAAGAAAATCGTTTTTTTATTAATATCTCAAAGATCTTTCTGCCAATTTTTTAAAATGTGGCATTGTCATTTATTTTGACAAGACAGTGAGTTATCACTAATTAGATGATAATTATAAATTCCAGATGGCGTCCCGGACGGCAGTCTCACAAATAATGACAATAAATGACAAAACAATGTGCGCCGCTGACTTGTTAAAGACGTGTCTTTATCGGGTTAAGCATTGATTTCTTGATATTTGTTCGTGTCTTACTTCGTTTTCGAGAAAGAAATAAAGTCAGTTCATTGCATTTGCACTTTATAGCGAATATTTACTTTCGTGCCAATATTTCGCCTACTAATTGCTGAATTATCTTTGACTTCATATAGGATAGCCCCCTCAACTGTCAAAGTTCGAATCGTACGAGGTCTTCCCCCGGTGGTATTACATTTCAAACTGCCAGATTCAGTCAGACGACAATGAATGTTTATGAATAATTCTATGCCATTGGCAAGACCATTTTTTTAATAGCACAATCTCCCTAAGGAAAAATAATAACAAACTGTCATGCAATATCAAAAACGTTGTGTTCCTAACAACAAAACAACATTTCCTAGCAATGAGCCAAGTTGACTTGATTCTATTTTAACAATTTTTTGACATGAACTGGCTTACTTTTTTTTCTCGAAAACGAAGTAAGATACGTACAAATAAATATATAATTTTTAAAAAGTCAGTGGAGCACATATTTTTTTGGTCAATATTTTTTGTGAGTCTGCCTGGGACACTCTGTATCTTGAAAACAAGACTTTTTAGGACACATCTTTATATTAGTTTCTACTTCTACTTGAATTTGGTTCAGAAATGTGCCCTTGGAATTAGGGTCTATAATTAAGTAAGACCCTGTAAATTCATTACATTTCGCTTACGGATTAAGTGAGCTGCTTCTTTTCTGTACCAATCGATAAAGCACATTTGAATTACGTTATAGCGATTAAACACCAAAAATCGTAAATATGTGGAGCTGCCTTCTTTTTGCACTGGTGTCTTCAATTGTAGTTTATAGTTGGCATTTCACTGTTATACCTATGACTAATAATTTCTAATAATAAGCGTAAATAAACAAAATTGTAAACATTTATTGTACATAACATTCTACTATAAATAAGAACAACAACAACAATATAAAACGTGAAAAACTACTGTAAGCCAACGTTTAAAAATGAGCTCCATATTTACTGTATCCCAAACCGTAACTTCCTGCGAACGGTGTAGCTAAACCAAATCCTGTATGTGCAGCTGGTAAGTGAGTAGCAATAGCAGCACCGGCGTATCCAAGTCCTCCTAGTCCACCAAAACCTGCATGTCCAACTGATAGAGGAGCAGCAATGGCAGCACCGGCGTAACCAATTCCATGTCCGTAACCTATACGGGCAATTGGAGCTGGAGCAATAGCTGGAAGAGCTGATATAACTGGTTCAAAACTTGCTACTTTAGTCACAGTTGGTGCATAACCAATTGCTGGAGGTTGTGGTACTGCATAACTATATCCAGGTGTTTCGGTGTATTTTACACGTGGAGTGATAACATCACTTCTGTAAGACGACGAATATGATCCAGGGATGAAGTCGGTTTTAGTGACGGCAGGAGAAACGTGGCTTACAATTGGCGCTGGTGCGTGGTAAGCAATTGGAACTGGCGCTCCATATCGTAATGCTGGTTCCAAGTAGCCGGCGTTAACAGCGGCAACAGCAACGCAAAATACGAAGAAAGCCTGCAAACATAAATCAAATTAGTGTTATTATGCTATCATATGTTTAAGCTTACCTTGATGTACATTGTTCAGGTAGAATTCAACTGTGATAGTTACGTTATCCGTTTTCAGTTTATATACTCAATTGTAATTAGAGTGTTGTCCATAATATAGATATTAACAAGTTAGTTAGACAACTATTTTTTAGTCCACTGTGCATATTAAACAAATTCACAATCTATTTTAATTATATAATGCTTTTCATCAGAAATTACCTATTTTTAATTATACATTGATTACCTCCGGCAGCTGCTCTAATGGGAAATGAACACAAATGGTAAATGTAAAATTGCTAAGGAATGTGCACCAATCTGAAATTTTTAGAGTTTAAATTGTGTTTTAATGATCACAGTACAATGTGGTTCAATTTCGATAAAATAAAAAGGGTATTTATTAGTGCACGTAAATGGAAAAGCTAGGTACTCCTGACCTCTTTTTTAATGCTTTTTTTTGTTACCGTTTACAGAATTACGATGTCTGATGTCTTACTGCTGACAGAAAACGTGATATAATATAAATTATTTACTTTGCTGTAACTCAATTTGTTGGCATGACAACAGGGATACAATATTATTTCCCTCGGGAGTTAAATGTTGATATTGTTAAAATTAGGTATCACCATAAGATTAACTTAATTATTTATTAATATTAATTGTAAACTTACAATTTGTACAATGGTTTATACTTGCGTATAATTGGACATGTTATTTTTGTCTAAAATGTTTTCCGTCAAATCACTAACAGTTACTCTAATGCCAATGCAAACATCACTACTTAATTGTGCTACAATGACATACGATTCTCCTAATGAATTTTTGTATTAAAATAATTGTTAAAAGGCAATATAGGTAACGCGTTGATAGTGAAAAAAATAATGTACTTTACACAGCAAGTAAGGATTTCTCTACCTCGCCTTGCCACATCCCTCGCGTACGACCGGGATTCAAATAATACTCGGTAGAGTAAATCCTACCTACTTCCCTTATAAATTAATATACTATTTTCGCGGTCTTTTCGAAAATATATATAACGTCACGCTTCTTTTAATAATAAATTCTTTGTTTGTTAATTCACAGCCTATTGTTATAAAAGATAAAAAATCTAGTCTGGGTCAACACACGACCCTCCAACCTAAAAAATGTAAATTAAAAGAAATGAATCAATTTTAACAATTTTAGAATAATTATGCAACCTCATTGATAAGTTCATTTCGAAAATAGGCAACATGGTAAAAACAAAAGCAATAATCTATATCAAATTAACGTTTAAAACCACATGTCAGACAGAGGTTAGCAGACAAACTGCTGTTAACTTAAAAAAAATCCAAAGCCGCCCACTTCTATAATAATATCGACAATGTAGTTCAAGCATTTTCAATCATATTTATTTAATTTTTACGCCTACTTCACTTTATATTAAGAAAATTTATAAAAGTAATCTTATGAAGAATAAAACTTTCTTTAAAAAATATGTCTACACACCTTTTATATAAATTTATCAATATTCAGAAATTGAAAAAGATTTAACTAACCCTTGAATTCTACCTTAGCAATTTGTTTTCCGCTAAATTCCGCGTCGTGTCAAAAAATTGCATTAGAACATAACTAATCTACATGTTTATATATTTGTATTGTTGTATCTCTGTTTCAGATATATTTGATAATAATCAAAAGGAGCTCCTAATAAACTGCCGCTGAATTTCTCCCAAAATCTAATCAAGTCCAAGAATTTTAAGAACGTACGTGTTTTTATTCTGGAGTTATCGTGGGTATTAAAATACATCCACACGCACACGCACGCGCACGCACACGCACACGCACACGCACACGCGCACGCACACGCACACGCACACGCACACGCACACGCACACGCACACGCATACACACACGCACACGCACACGCACACCCACACAGACGCACACGTACACGCACATGCACACGCGCACGCGCACGCACACGCACACATATATACACAAGCACATACGAACACAGGCACAAACGTACACTGGCACACACACACGGACGCACACACGCACCACACGCACATATACACACAGGCGCACACGCACACGCGCACGCGCAAGCATGCGCACTTGCACACTCACGCATATGCACACACGCACATACGCATACAGGCAGACACGTAAACTGACACACGCACACGCACACACGAACACTCGCGCACACACACACACACACGCACACACGTACACACGCACACACGCACACACGCACACACGCACACACGCACACACGCACACACGCACACACGCACACACGCACACACGCACACACGCACACACGCACACACGCATACACGCACACACGCATACACGCACACACCAGACCTCAGGGGCACAACGCAAAATTCGGAAATATTTATTGTAATCGCTATTGTTAATCAAAATTCTATACAAACAGAAGTGATCGTTGGAAGGCAATATAACAGTCCAGCAAACAATAGCCTACCGAGGGAGAAAAGTCTGGCATCAATATCTTCAAACGAAGATATGTGAAGAACTAATCAGAGATCTAAAACAATGCTACCACTTAGAAAAATTCCACCGATAGTCAACAAAGTAGAAAAATGTCTAATACTCAAGAACCAGACTCACCTGAAGCCCTCAGCGTACGCCATTTGTTTCAAAATGAATATCAATTATTTGCTTTAACGTTCAATGAGTTCAAAGAATTTTAACAGAATATAAAGGCAAGGACAACGCTTTTGAAATAGCTAATATCTTCACTACGGATATGAATGGTATAATAAAACTTATAAAGGAAACAGTTTCCCTAATTGAACACCGACCACTAGCAGAGCGTTTCAGGATTGGGCGATGTTCGCAAAAAGAAACGGATAATATAGAAAAATATACATTCACTATGACTACCTTAAATACTAAAAATATTCGAAGCTTACGTAAATGGATCACACTGCTATCATTTATGGATTTCCACTCTTACATAGACATTCTGTTTTTACAAGCATCTAAGATTAGCATAAACCTTCCCTATAAATCCCTTTACTACACTTTACAATGGGACTATCGTTGCTTTTAAACCTTCACGTTTGTGCTAATCAGCCATGAAAAATCTATAAAATGGCTACTTGTTGTAATATTAAATAAGCAAGAAAAAGTATATTTTCATTAACATTTATCCCACGAGCACCTTTAGACATACTGCAGACCCTAAAAAGACATTTACAACATGCACAAGGTGGACAGAGTAAATCCAAAAATAGGTTCGCAAAAGTAGTTTCTTACCTTCAGAATTTAGTCGACATGCAAGGTTTCTAAGATATCTATAGAACAAGAAATCAACACTACAGCGGACACACATATTACGAAGACAACTCAGCGTCACGACTGGGCAGGTTTTATGCTACCAACAACCTAATAAATCTTACTCCAAACGTCAAACAAATTTTCTCAAATCACATGCCTCTAAAACTCATATTTGATTTAAACCACGACGCACAGGCGCACGCACATACGCGCACATGCTCACACTCACGCACGCACCGACCCACATACACAGTCACATACAAGCACACACACACACACACACACACACACACACCACACACACACACACACACACACACACACACACACACACACACACACACACACACACACACACACACACACACACACACACACACACGCACACGCGCACACGCGCACACGCGCACACGCGCACACGCGCACACGCGCACACGCGCACACGCGCACACGCGCACACGCGCACACGCGCACACGCGCATGCGAGCACACGAGCACACGAGCACACGCGCACACGCGCACGCGCGCACACGCGCACACGCGCACACGCGAGCACGCGCACACGCTCACACGCGCACACGAGCACACGCGCACACGAGCACACGAGCACACGAGCACACGCGCACACACGCACACGCGCACACGCGCACACGCGGACACGCGCACACGCGCACACGCGCACACGCACACGCGCGCACGCGGACACGCGCACACGCGCACACGCGCACACGCGCACACGCGCATGCGAGCACACGAGCACACGAGCACACGCGCACACGCGCACACGCGCACACGCGCACACGCGCACACGCTCACACGCGCACACGAGCACACGCGCACACGAGCACACGAGCACACGAGCACACGAGCACACGCGCACACACGCACACGCGCACACGCGCACACGCGGACACGCGCACACGCGCACACGCGCACACGCACACGCGCGCACGCGGACACGCGCACACGCGCACACGCGCACACGCGCACACGCGCACACGCGCACACGCTCACACACGCACACTCGCACACGCGCACACGCGCGCACGCGCACACGAGCACACGAGCACACGAGCACACGCGCACACGCGTACACGCGCACACGCGCACACGCGCACACGCGCACACGCGCACACGCGCAGACGCGCACACGCGCACATGAGCACACGAGCACACGAGCACACGCGCACACGCGCACACGCGCACACGCGCACACGCGCACACGCGCACACGCGCACACGCGCACACACACACACACCCAAACAAACACACACACACACACAGTCACACACGCGCACACACACACACACACACAAGCACACAAGCACACACATACATCACAGCTGATCTTGACGGAACTTACCCAAACCTTATAAAATGCGTCAATAAGTTGTTTTAGCGATGGTGAAAAAAAAGTCGATTACATAACCTTTGTAAAGAAATTTTTTTTGTGCATTTATGTTATAGAAAAATGCTCCTGTGCAGTTAAAATAATTAAATTTTACCACTTCTTCCGTAATCAAAAAATCGTTTAAGATTTCAAGGCAAGAACCCCCACCAAGTTCCCGCTTCAGCTTTGGCCAATCCCGTCCGACCGCAAATTAGGTCAATATCCAATCACATCATACCGCGGACTATATAAAGGGAATCGCGACTCGAGAGTAATTATTTCGCCCCTTCTGTCCTGAAGTCTTCTACTTTTACGCTCCCGTCCTGAGGTCTCTTGCGACCTACTGAACCGCCGCGTTTATTTTAATCACCTGCCAGTACATCTGAGTAAGTTATAATTTGCTTTATCACAATTATCCGACCAGTTGGAAATATTTCTCTTTTGCCTTTGGTAGATTATAGACCGATCTTGCTTGTAATAACATACATGACACTTACACTTCTTCGTATCGTAAGCCCGCAGGAAACAAATATTCTGTACACAAATTCTCCTTTTTGCTTTTAGGAGTATTCTTGAAAAGTACTGAGGTTTCCTACCAAAATTATGCCCTCAGGCGTAGGCAATTAGAGGTTGTTCTTGTCCCTGTGCTTGTTTAAAAGGCGTATGCCTGTTCGACCTAGCATCTTTCTATCTATCCTATGTATGTACCGTTGAGTTAGATATTCCTTCCCAATAAACCCTTATTGCACTAATACGATCGACCCGCAGGCATAAGATCGAACTATATAATCGTCCCAATCCCAGCTTTAGTCAGATTACTGATATACATTTGTCTATATCCACAATAATTCATACCTCCCAACCTTACTTCCAGAAAGAAAATTAATTTTTCTTAAATAATAAATCTACTTCCCGAAAGAAATATTAAAATCCTTTCATTTTAAAAGTAGAAAATTCCAACTTAATCCTTTTGAAAAGAATATCTAGGTATTTAGATCCGATCTCCCTGCAAGCGATAGCGTTATTTCGCATTTAGGAAATAAAGCACGTAAAAAACTTTCGTTTATAAATTTTAATTACGAAATTGTCATATTTCGTATGCGTCGTATGTATCTTTAAAGTTTATTTGTCCAATTACTTCTGTTGTATAAACAAACAGAACAATTATAATAAACCCTGAAATCAAACTGGGGAATAGATCATTACAGCATTTATAAATTAAATGATGAAGGCAGAGAACAATGATCCTTCTATCACCAAGAACGCCTTATAGCATTATTGCCCCTTCACAAAATTCAAGGTAAAAAAATAATAAAAAGACCCTGTATATTTATGAGTGCTTGGATTTTTTTTAAAGTAAAACAAATTACTATGAAACCGACCGTATTGAAAGTTTTCGTTAAAGATCTAATTGATTTCCGTAAGCAGCAATAATTTAACATTAGTTCAATTCCATACAGGAGTTGCTGCTGCAGCTCAGGTTGGTAAATTAATTGTTTAATTTACAGCGAACCACCAGTACCTGGAAGAAAAGGACGCCGACCTCTGCTACCTGAGACCAAATAATTGATGTTTATTTTAATTTATTGAAATATTATTTTGTTATTTTTTTTAGTATTAACTGTCAAGTATTCTTTGAGATTTAAGTTAAATATTTTAGCATTGTTTTAATAGGGAGAAAATCTTTTGCTTTGTTTGGATCTTAACGTTGTCATTAATTAAAGAATCTCTCCAAAATATAGATTTGAAAGCTATGTCGGGCACAGAGCATCTAGCTTTTAAATAAATAACAGTAAACCCCTTAACCTGTAAGGGGCGTTACACCTTCTATACCTGGATCCGCAACGGCCAACATATGGAAGATTGTTTTTATCATCCTCTGTCAAAATTTTGATCAATAGGGACGGTAAAAGATGCATTAAGATCGGGGAGACCTATCATTGCAGAAAAAGATGGTCCGAATACGTGACTGGAGCTTGGCGAGATTATGTCAGAGAGGGTCGCAAGAAATCCTGATTATTTGAAACATGTTTGTTTTAGCGACGAGAGCACATTTTATCTAAACGGACGTGTTATCACTCAAAATAGCAGATACTGGGACGATAAAAGTCCACATGTATTTCGTGGGGTCTTTGGTAGAGCTTCGTCAATGTATGATTGACGTTTGTGCACAAGTAACCCCAGAAATTCTCCATAACATTAGGGAAGCGTTCTCCAACCCAATGTCTATTTGCCAAGAGACGCTGGACGAACATTTCGAACATATTTTTAATTAAGAAATTTAATGTTGTTTATGTGTTGCAATATTTTTTATTTGTATTTTTAAAATTGTCTTATTCTTTCTCGGCATCTTCCCATTAGTTAATTGATACTATAGCTGTACCAAAGACGATAACTGCTTCAGTTTTTTCGTTTAAGGTACGAGACATTTTCATACATTTCATAAAGTGACAATTAGATGTCAGAGTCTAAAAATCATAACAATTTGTACTACGTTCAGAATCAGTTCTTGAATGTATCACTGTAGCAGGAAGTTGAAACGAAACTCGGCGGCACACGAATACCAGTTATTCAAATGTTTTCAAATTCGGTGGTTGATGTAAGATTGAAAGTACTTTTAAAATGACTTCTCAAGAAAAACATTTCAAAACAGCTGTCATTTTGAATCTTTTGGCTGTCATTTAACCTAGAAAAATATCTTTTTACTTTAATAATACCACACAAAACTGCACGATAAAAGCTGTTACCATTCAAGCGTTAAAGGGGGGGGTTACAGACTCATCGTCCTCACTGTATGTAGGTTGAAAGGTTAAAATATTATTGTTTGTAAAAAAATTGAATGCTTAAGCAACATTTAAAGAAAACATTAAACAAGTCTATGAACCCAGATGTTGTTCTAAGAGTCTCCCATCATGTATCTATTCTCCAAAGGTTTTGTTGCATTCAAAATTTGTAGCGGTTGAAGTTCTTTAAACTCTTTTTCTATATTTTCTCGTAAATCCTACTAAATTCCCCTAAGGTGAACCCAATGGATTTAAGTCAGCTGAACGTGCTGGTCATTCTATGGGTCCCTACGTCCTCATGTAGTTATTCGGAAGAAAGTTATTAAAATAATTCCGAACAACTAACGCTTTACGAGTCGGTGAACCATGATGCTGAGAAAAGCCATTCGTCTTTCTTCTGGAACAGTTCTATCAAAAAATCTTTCAAGTTGTGTTCTGATGTTTGGAAATATCTATCAGAACTAAGGGTCCCTTTCAAAATATAATTTATTAACCCCTTTTTCTGAATTTTTGTTAAAAAAATTTTTTTTCTTCTTAGATACTTTCTTTTAACTACTAGATATTTAAAATTTGTATTTCAAATTTATCGCAAATTTTTTTTTCAAAAGTCAGTATGTATGATTTTCGATGTATCAGCCTTTGAAGGCAGAATTTATCAAAAAATACCCAAAAAAGGCGCAAAAATGTATTTTTAATATTTACATGTGAAATGATGTGTAACATCTATCGTTTCTTAAACAGAAATGTACCTTACTTTTTGTGCATTGGACTGAGAAGAGCTGATACATAGTGAGTGCTTGCAATTCAATCTCTTGTTCGTAATTCAGGTCAGTGTTGGTGCTGTACTTTACCTTTTTTTTTTGTTTTCATGAATGTAGCTATAGGATCTAACCCATTACTTGGCCTTCTTCTTTTTTTCGAAATAACCTTATTTAGCAAGCATAAACTATTAATAATTGGAGCCTTGAAGTTCATTTGGTCAAGAATATCTTTCTTTGGAAGATCGATACCTTTGCTATCTATTTTGTACAGATTCCATGCACTAACAATCATCATCTCTATTAGATGATAGAAAAAACGCATGTAATATTTTTGCACCGAACTCAAATCCTGTAATAAGCAATGTTGTCATCTAAGAAGTCGATCCCTACCATGAAATGCTTGTACATGTCAATTGCGGCTGGTTATACTATTAGAACTTTCCGTCCTATCTTTCAACCAAACTCGTTGGTTTGAAACTTGATACTGTTGTGGCCAAGGTTACATCCCTATTGTCATACCATTTGATGGCTCGGATATTGATACCTTCTACGGTACGCTCTTTTTCTCCGAGTGTTCCGCTGTCGTTCTTCTTCATGACCTTATCAGAACTGAACGTACAACCTGGAAATCTCTTGATTCGTTTTACCCCAATAGCACCTATTCCACGTTTCTGCAGTTTAACGAAGGGTAAAGGCGAAGCAAACCAGTTATGAAAATATAACAAACAGTTCTTGTTATCCGGAATTACTGATGATAACTGAAGTGAATCCTATATCGCGATGTCCAGATTTTGGTCTAATTTGGCCATCATAAATGTCAAAGTTGTAAACTGTACCATTCACATCACAGTGCAAAAATTTTGTGATCCCATTTATGGGTTTTTTGGGATTATAGCACTTGATTGGGTTTTGATTGGCATTTGAATGGCACTATCTGATCGTCTACACAGACCATTTAACCATATAGAGAAATTTCTTTACTTTTGGATGTAATGGCATTAGCCAGAGGTCAAACTTCAACTAAACGATCTCTATTTTCGTCAGCCAAATTAGGTTCTTGTGCGTTATTGTTGAAGTAAAGACAGCTTCGGATTAGTTGAGTTGACGTGCAGTTTTTGATTTTTGAGTAAAAACAAAATCTGTGGAAACAGGCCAACCAAGTAGTTTAGTTAGTTTAAATACGTTGCACACATATGAGTACCAAGCGTCGTGTGTGTAGCAGTGTCTTTCTATTAAATTAAGAAGTTGTGAAGCTTACTTTAAATTATACACTCTCTCTCAGCATGATGCCATTTTCAGTATGCCAAATTTCAATATCTGGTATGTTTTATGATGAAGTAATTCTGCAGATTTTATAGCTTTCAATAGATTTAACAGTTTCACAAAGTGGCTGAAAAAGGTATTTGGGTAAAAATCTTATCACGACATACTTTGTTGAGGTTTATAGAAAACCCAATGTTAGTATGACAAAATACGTCCTTAAGGATTAACGCATTTTCCTTGAAGTGTAAAAGGTTCAACAGTCCTACATTTTTTCACCAATTAAAAACTATTTGTAAGTTTAGTGGCAAAATTCGTGGCTTATTCGTGGTCTCTGCAGCATCCTCAACCAGATGGCATGATTACTTATCTCAAGATATACTAGCTGATCTCCATGGCTACTTACCAGAAAAACCGTTATTTGTTTATGCAATTAAAGCAGAATCGTGATCCTACTTCATGCTACATGACAAATTATGGTTTCTAGAACTGGCTGCGAAGACACAAAATATTCATTCCTACAGCTTTCGTTTAAAAAAAACATCTCCACTAGGTACGGGTGGAGAGGCATAATCTGTTGAAAATCAAATGCTAACAGCTCCATCTGATCCTTTTTCACTGAAGTTTCTGCACAATCTTCTTTTATTTTTGTGTAAAAATAATTTGCTTTCTTCTTGTGCTACTGCTTTGAGTCACTAGATTCCGTTTTACTTATTCATCTTTTTCCTCTAGTCGCAAATCTGTCAAGTATCCGACCGTGGCTTTCCAAATGAATATCTATAATTTGACATAAAGTGCCCATAAAAATAGTCGTATGTAACTTAAGGCTTTACTTTTTTATCGTTCTGGATGGTAACGTATACATCGGGTTCGTGCTTTTGAAGTTAGAGCCTAAACATTTTTTGCACGTTTAGTTCAAGTGACAAATAAGACTCACTTGTATTTTTACTGCAACGATTTTTTTGGAAATGACTTTATACAGGGTTAGCCATGCATCTCAAAATGTTCGACTTCCCACTATCGTAGTATGTTTCGGACTAGAATAGATAATTGGGAATCCAAGTAAAATATCTTCAAAATGGCGCCACTTTCGGTTTTTTCCGGAAGTAGCTTCGTTATTTTAAATGGAGCCCCCTCATTGTTTATTTTTTGAATTCTCGTAAAATCTTACGCCATGCTTATGTAAAGCATTTTATATCTGAAACTTATCGTTTCCGATTTATCGAAAAATGTGAAAATTTTGACAGACTACGTCTAAAGTCCTGTACCTTAGGAACGAGCAGGGTTTATTTTTAATGCCGTTGTAAGATTTTCCTTCAGCTTTCCTTTTCTTATCAATTTTCTACTCCACTTACTTTCATCTCTTGTTCGTTTCCTGACAACTTGTTTTTTCACAACTGTTTGTTTCTGGTCACTTCAGAATCACTTTGGACCAGCGTTGAAATGTCAGCGCTTGAATTAAAAACAAAGAAGTGTCTAACACTAGGTGTAGGGTAATCGGAGCAAAATCAAGATCTCTGCCCGAATCGTCAAATCCTTCGCTTGGACTATTGCTAGCCGACATTTTACAAAGCTATATTATTCGACAAACTTTAAATATTACAAAATGCACGGAATCACAAAGTGAACTGAATGCGGTTAATAATCTACCAAACACCACAATTACGTCTTCCACATACACGACAACTTCGACATTGTCTCCTTTTTGCAACGAATCCAATACGGAGGCATCTATACTTAATGATAGGTCGTAATACTAAGGGCCCGTTTCTGAACCAAATTCAAGATACAGGGTGTCCAAGTTTAAATAAATCGTTTTTTTATTAATATCTCAAAGATATTTCTGCCGATTTTGTTAAAATTTTGCATTTTTGTTTATTTTGATAAGACAGTAAGTTATCACTAATTAGATGATAATTATAGCAGTCTCACAAACGATATTGACAAAAAAATGTGCGCTACTGACTTTTCAAAAATTTTATATCTTTGTCGGATTAAGCAGTTAAAAATACAACTTTTTGATTTCTTGATATTTGTTCGTATCTTACTTCGTTTTCGAGAAATAAATAAAGCCAGTTCATTGCATTTGCATTTTATAGCAAATATTCATTTCCCTGCCAATTTTTCGCGTACTAATTGCTGCATTCTCTTCAACTGCCGAAAATCGAATTGAACGATGTCTTCCCCCGGTGGTTTTAAACCGCCAGATTCAGTCAGACGACGATGAATGTTTATGAATATTTTTCTGCCGGGAAGGATACGATGAGGATACCTTCCTTGATAGAGTTGCCGGGCTTCCGCTGCTTTACCATTGGAAAGACCATAAAGGAAATGCCTTTGTGTCATCTCCAAATTTGAATAATTATTTACTATTCTTTTAATAGCACAATCGCCCTAAGGAAAAATAATAACAAACTGTCAAGGAATGTCAAAAACGTTGTGTTATATATTAATTTGTAGTTCTACTTGAATTTGGTTCAGAAATGCACGCTAGGAATTAGAGCCTATCGTTAAGTAAAACCCTGTGTATTCACTACTTTTCCCTTTCGAATTAAGGGAGCTGCTTCGTTTTTGTGCCAATCGATAAAGCACCTTTGAACTACCTTATATCGATTAAACACCAAAAATGGTAAATATATGGAGCTGCCTCCTTTTTGCACCGGTGTCTTCAATTGCAGTTTACAGTTGGCATTTCACAGTTATACGTATAACTAATAATTTTTAATAATAACCATAAATAAACAAAATTGTAATAATTTATTGTACATTACATTCTACTATAAATAAGAACAACAACAACAATATAAAACGTGAAAAACTACTGTAAGTCAACGTTTAAAAATGAGCTCCATATTTACTGTATCCCAAACCGTAACTTCCTGCGAACGGTGTAGCTAAACCAAATCCTGTATGTGCAGCTGGTAAGTGAGTAGCAATAGCAGCACCGGCGTATCCAAGTCCTCCTAGTCCACCAAAACCTGCATGTCCAACTGATAGAGGAGCAGCAATGGCAGCACCGGCGTAACCAATTCCATGTCCGTAGCCTATACGGGCAATTGGAGCTGGAGCAATAGCTGGAAGAGCTGGTATAACTGGTTCAAGACTTGCTACTTTAGTCACAGTTGGTGCATAACCAATTGCTGGAGGTTGTGGTACTGCATAACTATATCCAGGTGTTTCGGTGTATTTTACACGTGGAGTGATAACATCATTTCTATACGACGACGAATATGATCCAGGGATGAAGTCAGTTTTAGTGACAGCAGGAGAAACGTGGCTCACAATTGGCGCTTGTGCGTGGTAGGCAATTGGAGCTGACGCTGCATATCGTAATGCTGGTTCCAAGTAGCCGGCGTTAACAGCGGCAACAGCAAAGGAGAATACGAAGAAAGCCTGCAAACATAAATCATGTTAGTGTTATTATGCTATCATATGTTTAAGATTACCTTGATGCACATTGTTCAGGTAGACTTCAACTGTGATAGTTACGTTATCCGTTTTCAATTTATATACTCTATTGTAATTAGAGTGTTGTACATAACATAGATATTAACAAGTTACTTAGACAACTATTTTTTATTTCACTGTGCATATTAAAAAAATTCACAATCTATTGTAATTATATAATGCTTGATTTGTCATCAGAAATTACCTATTTTTAATTACATATTGATTACCTCCGGCAGCTGCACTAATGGGAAATAATCCCAAATAGTAAACGCCAAATTACTAAGGAATGTGTACTAATCTGAAATTTTTAAAGACTAAATTGTTTTTATGTTAGATCACAGTGCGTTGTTGTCTAATTAAACGCGTGTTATTAGCGCACATAAATGGAAATAGCTAGACACCCTGATCTCTTTTTCATGTTAGTTTTATTACCGTTAATTCTGTTTAATTGAAAATGTAGTTGGCAGTGGCTGAAATAATAACCTTTTACTCCAAATGCATGTATATATGCAGGTTGAGTCGTTAAGAATGGGAAATCTGGAAACTGGCAATAGTAGAGCCTAAAATATGAGGATTAAGCGCAACATGCCTTATACAAATATTGCTGGTTTAAGAGATAAAGGGTGTTCAAGTTAATAATTTTATTTCTAAATTTTCCATTAACTCAGTAAGTTTTTATAGAATCAACTTGAAAATTAATATCACTATGTTTTTCAGCATGACGAATAAGAATTCTCATCAATTTTAACGTTGCTCATAGAGGGCGCTGGTTACACACTGCTGAATAGGTAAATCGATGCATATCTTCTTTGTGTGTGAAGAATCACATAAACTGAATCGAAAATTTGAAAGAGCAACCTTTTTTACAGGAAAAATACATACTTGTTGGATTTTGATATCTTGATCCGTTTACGAGATATTTGCCTCCTAAAGTTTCAATGCAGTTCGACCTATTAATACAACTTTTAGTCCTTCAAATACAAAGTTGGCTTATTGCTCTGAAAAAAATAAGTTGGGTTAAATGCATCTGACAGCTATCATTATTTATGCTTGTCAAACTTGTGTCAAAGAATGCTAAGTAAGTAGCCTTATCTTTTTCTTTCTGCTTTATTTGTACAAGAATAAGTAGTGAAAAAATTCCACGGTATAATGAGTTTTCTTACAGTGAAATGCGAGATATGGTTTGTGTTTTTGCTCAAACAGATTTGAATGGACCTGCTGCAACCCGAAGATATTTAGAATTATATTCTAATCGAAGACAACCAAATCATAAACTTTTTAGAAATATTTATTATCGCCTAGGAGAAACTGGGTGTTTTCGTCCTAAGCGTCATAATGGTGCTTCAAAAACAATTTCGGTAGAACAAGAGGATGAAGTTCTAGTTCGTGTTACCGAAAACCAAGGCGTAAGTACTCGCCGTTTAAGTGCAGCGACAGGAATATGTCAAACGTCTATCAATAGAATCTTACGAAAAGAGTAACTCTACCCTTATCATTTCAGTCCCGTGCAGAATTTATTACCACAGGATCTTGCGGCACGTCTACGGTTTTCGCAATTTTTACAGACAAAACAGAACCAAGATCGAAATTTGCTTGACAAAATTTTCTTCACCAATGAAGCAACATTTACTAGACTGGGAGTTATCAACTAGAACTGCTAGAAGATATACCGCGTGAACTAAGACAAAACATGTGGTTTATGCACGATGGAGCGCCACCACATCTCCCACTGCCTGTCCGCGATTATCTGAACGAACAGTTTCCACATCGATGGTTTGGTCGTAGAAGTGAATTTCCTTGGCCACCTAGAAGTCCAGATTTTAACATCCCTAGATTTCTCTGTTTGGTCTAGTTTGAAGGAGATCGCCTACAAGGAAAGAACTGATTCCCGTGAAGAATTGCTTCAAAAAATTCAAGAAATAAGGCACGATTGCTTTTTAACATTAGAAGGTATCTAAGAAAACGAATAGAAAAGTGCATTGAAGTGGGCGGTGGACATTTCGAGCAGTTGCTCTAAATAAGTTATTCACCAGAATAATACGTGGGCGCTTGCATTACATATGACAGTTGTATGAACTTGCTACTCTTTTGAAAAATCAATTTCAGAACACTATGTGCCCGTAAGGCCTATTGAGCACTCTGTGTACCTATGCACTATTTCTTGTTATTATTTATTATTTACTGAGCTTCGTGTTTAAAAATTAAAAATTGTGTCAATAAGACAAACTGTATTGAAACCTTAGAAGTCAAATATCTCGAAAACGGATCAAAATATCAAAATCAAACAAGTATGTATTAACCATGTAAAAAAGGTTGCTCTATCAAATTTTCGATTCAGTTTAAGTGATTCTACACAAACATAAAAGATAAGCATCGATTTATCTATTCAGCAGTGTGTAACCAGCGTCATTTATGAGCAAAGTTAGAATTGATGTCAAATTCTTATTCGTCATGCTGAAAAACATAATAATACCAATTTTCAAGTTGATTCTATAAAAACTTGCGGAGTTATTGGAAAATTTAGAAATAAAGTTGAACACCCTGTATCTCTTAAACGAGCAACATTTGTATAAGGCATGTTGCGCTCAATCGTCATATTTTAAGCTCTACTGTATCCAGTTTCCATATTTCCCATTCTTAACGGCTCACCTTATATATATATATATATATATATATATATATATATATATATATATATATATATATATATATATATATATATATATATATATTGAGATGTTTAGAAAGAGGTAATAGAAGTATCGGACAGCTTACATGACATTTGGGTCATAAAAAGGGGTAATTTCTGGCTCGATACAAGTGCGAGACACAATTTTACATAAATCTGGTTCACGATGGGTTTAAAATAAATTTATTTGGTATAAATTGATCTGAATATCATTTGCTAAGTTTGGTTTCATCATAAAAAGCAATTTGCTGCTACCAAAATTGTCAAGAATGTTAGATATCATCATTTTCGTAGAGTCATTTTAGTAGTGCAATTTTTGCAATAAAATTCAATTTTTCAAAGGTAATTTGGCAAGTAGACATTTCACAGGTGTTTAAACATGGACTATGTAGTTAGGATTATGTTAGGGATAAGGTATGTTTAGTTTTTAAAAGCAGGAAATACAAAAATTTAGTAAAAAGGGTTATAATATGGACAGTACAGACAATTTTCGCACACATTTTTGTTAGCAAATTAGTGACAAAAATTATAATACTTGATTCACAAGAAGAAAGACATTTAGAACATTATGGCATACAAACATTTATAGTGCCGTACAATTTATAGTGTAAAAATTCTAAAAAAGTGTTAGACGATGAGACTTTTTCAATGCAAGACTGAATAACATTATGCATTGCAAATAAGTAGTGAGAACAATAAAGACAAGTTGTACAAACCTTAAACATAACATTTTAAGTGCTAAAAACATTTTTTAATATGAATTTATTTCATATTTAAATTTAAGTATGGTTACGTTGTAAATTTTAGATTTTTCACATAATTATATACATTTTCCACATTATTAGATTTAGTTTTTGCTCTTAAAGCAAATAATAGATGTTCTTTCACAATATAAATAAGTTTTTATAAGGATACAGCGTTTTTATCCGCAAAATTTATGCTAAATCTCAGGTGAATTCTAGACAAATTTACAAAAGCTTAAAATTTTCATTAAATTAAATGTTTCGAATTTAAAAGATATGTTTTCTTATGTAAATTGTCCTCAGAATTCCAATTTTGCAAGTAATTTTAGTGTAGCTTGTAAGTGTGTATAGTTAATAGCTTATTTTGATTAGATTAAGTTGTTTCGTTTATTAGTGGTAGGAATTATTGCTTATTAGGTGTCCTTTTATTCGAAATTTCACATAGTTTTCATTTCCGTTTTTAAATTTCATTTCCGACCATGTATAAGAAAGTTACGGCCAAAATTCCATTTATGTACAATTCTTAATTTTGATTATCCAATCACATTCATTGTAAATTTTGCAATATGGCTGTAAAAAAGTTGAAATTTCTGTAGCAACCAGAAACCTATAAAAGCATGCGCTCAAGAAATCATTCTCTCTCTAGAATTTGTTCAAAAAGTGAAAAAGTTAAAACAGTGTTGCTAAATTTGAGTTTATATAACCTAATTTATTATCGTCGAGAAAGTTTACGTTACGAATAATTTCGAGAGCACTTGTTTTTATATCAATCGGTTAAAATTAAATAGTTCGGTCACCGATACCTGTCGTTGTTAAATAAAATAATTCTGTACGATTAATTGATGTCACGATTTTGTGTAAATTTGTTTTCGAGTTTTCCAATTTAAAATAATTCCTATATACCAAATTAAATTCCATTTTTATTTGGTGAAAGTGTGTTTTATTTCTCCGGACAATTCCTCTTAAATAAATATTATTTTCGGTAACTAAAATAAAAGTGTGTTAACAAAAATCTTGGATACTTAATAATACATTTTAAACGATATCAGTCATAAAGATTTAAAACCATTTTAAATAAAAGTTACCATAGTAAATAAGTGTTTGGAGGTTGCCGTTTTTGGAAAGAAAACATCTTGAAGCTTGGAAGTTGGTGTCTTCGAGAACCGAGATAGCAGTTGGATATTAGTAACAACAATAGCCGAGTGAACATTGCCTGCCTCCAGCTGAAGTTTGAAGACATCATTCAATCGACAGGAAGGACTGTATACGTGAGTTTTAAATTTTATAACCCTGTTATTGGTATTTCCCTGCAATTTATATTTGTTATATGTTATTAATTAAGAATTTCAATTATTTACTTGTGTAAACACCTGTGAAGCTAATAATTTTCTTTTCTTTTTCTAAATTTTCATTTTGATCCATACATTAAAATTTCTTAATTATTTGACATTTTTTGACAGCTTTACTTATTTTTCATTTAAAGTCATTAACGCATGCGTTAGAAAGCAAATTCTATTCAGAGCAAATTTTATACGTTAAATTAAATTACATATAGGATATTTCTTATTTTAAAAAATTTTTATCTTCAACTAAATCCCTGAACTCTTTCCCCAATTGAGATCCCTGAGCTAGAACGGTGCAATATAGTAAAAATAACATTTAGAGTTAAATAAATACTTCATTCATTATTACATACAACATTTAAATTTACCTCAAAGTAAATATAATTAAACTCCTAGAACTCTATCCCCAATTGAATATAGTAAATATAATTAAAACTATTACATCTCAATATATATATATATATATATATATATATATATATATATATTATATATATATATATGTATATATTGCTTATTACTACACAGACTTATTGTAATAAACAATAAATAATATTTTCGAATATGAAAAGCTAGAAAGATAAGTAAGCTTAATCAACATTTAAAGAAAACATTAAACAGGAAAATGAAGCTAGATATTGCTCAAAATCATAATATATTGCATCTCTTTCTCAAAGAGTTTGTTTCGTTCAGAATTTGTAGTGGTTGAATTACTCCCAACGCTTTTTCTACATTTTCTCGTTATTGCTACTCAATTGTAGAAGGGTATTTATAAAGTTTAGTTTTTAAAAATCCCCCATTCCCCAAAGTGAACTCAATGGATTTAAATCAGGTGAACGTGCTGGTCATTTTATGGGTCCATACGTCCTCATGCAGTTATAGGGAAAAAAATAATAAGAATAATTTCGAACAAATAACGCATTATGGGTCGAGGCACCATCTTTCTGAGAAAATCTCTTCGCCTCTCTGTAAGTAAGAGTGCCTTTAAAAATAGCGAGTTATTTGATCTATTAAGAATTTCGTCACTTGTGTGCCTCGCTAAAACTTTATACTTTAGTATGTTTTCTAAGAAACCCCTGACAGAGCTCGTGTCATCTAGGCAAACCTTCAGGTTTCAAGTATTGGTCCTTCTTAAAATCAATTTATCTTAAAGAAGGTTAGTGATTTGCTTCTACACTTCACAACGATAATGACTTCTTCGTGAATGCTGTCAATTTGCTAATGCCTAGGAGGAAGTACGGGCTGCACCCAATTTCATCAAAATAATCTTTGAACTTAATACATATATGCATTTAATACAAATAATTCAGTAACAGTACTAAATATTAAAAATGTATTGTCTAAAGGGCCTTAGATATAGTTATTGCCTTTCGGCAATTGTGAGTGATGGACTCGCATTTTTTGAATAAACACCTGTCCATGACATACTTATTTTTCCATTTCAAAACTTATTTTCGACAAATTCAATGTGGAACTAGCATGAAGCATGCAGAAGGGTCTATTTTTACAAACAAACAAACAAACCAACAACTGTCAAACGATTTTCATATATTGTTTATTTTTGTTTATGGCAATAGGACCATGTTTTGATAAAAAAGATACGTTGTATGGGAAGCTACTGTTGAAAATAAATGAAATGTTTGATCAAAGTCTACAAAGAAAGTTATTTTGAAACACATGGCCAACTGTACTTTTAATTATTTACTCAAAATGGCTGCTAGCGCTGAATTTTACATTAAAAAGTGTCTGAACAATATTAAAATAGTTAGGCCGGCAATTTCTCCTTTTCTTTCTAAGAGAATTACTAAAGTGGGTAGCTTATTTACGTAAATGGCAATACAACAAACATGAAAAAGAGGAGAGGAGTATCTGAGCTGTTTTCATGTATTTGAGCTATTAACGAAGTTACCCACTTAATCTTACCGAAATCGAACCAAACTGTATTGATGAAAAAATTAGCGATCATAGAATGCTATTTTCTAAATAAAGTGTGTGCCGTTTCGTTTTCTCCGTTTTTATAATACGACGGTCGAGCTGAATTTATTGAGAATGATAAACACGGTTAATATTTTTTAGGACTTTATTTTAAATATGCTCAAAGTAATTCCCTTAAGCAATGATATACTTGACGATTCTTTCTTTCCACTGTTTAAAAGCTCCCAACCAATCTTCTTTCGGAATTCCTTCACAACAAGCGTGAACTGCGGTATCAATATCTTCTTCAGACGGAAACCTTCTGCCCCGCAAATTCCGTTTAAGCCCAAAGAATAACCAAAAGTCTCCCATTTCTAAATCAGGCGAATACGGTGGATGTTCTGTTACTTTTATATTTTTTTCAGCCAAAACCGGAAAGTTATCATGCCGGATGTGACGATGCATTATCATTCCCTTGTCTGGAACACTACTGAACAAATCAGGTAAACATTTTTCAGTATATGATTTAGCTTTAACTTTCTTTTGTCCTTCTAGCTTAATTGCTTTTACTAGGCCTATACTTCCGAAGAATACTGCATGCATAACCTTTTTCATAGCTCGCTGGTTCTTTGTCATTATTGAAATCTCCTCATCTTCGTGAATCCATACACGACCCTCTTGACGGGTAGGTACGTTGAAAAAAGGATAATAAGTTTCATCACCTGTCATTATTGTGACTTCATTGTCCTCTTCAATTATTTTTTTAACCGCAGTAATTTTTATTTTCAGTAATAGTCGTAGGACGTCACCCTGCTCCTTTTTGATACTGCACACAATTCCTTTCCCGTTCAAATTCCTTATACCATCGGTAACTTGTAGCTAATGAAGGTGCTTGTTCACTAAAAGTCGAATCTAAACTCTCTTTGCACTCATAAGGGCTTAAACACTTTTTTTTTTAGTTATAATGAACGTAACTTCAACAGCAAAACTTCAAAGAATTGGTCTAAATATCAATGCATGTTTTGTTTTTCACGGCCTATTAGATATTCTTATTCTCAATAAATTCAGCTCGACACTCGTATTGAATTCAAGATTATGTTTCACGTAAAATCTAATGTCAAATGGTTTTGATTCATTCATATCTGTTATGGTACATAACAGACATAAATGGCGGTCAAAATTTGGTGTGTTCGGCGCATGTAACGCAACTATATGTTTTGCACTGTAAAACTGTTTTTATCAAAACTGGTACTACAATATAACATTTAAGAAAAAAAGTGATATAATGAACGTTATTGTACGTAATGTGAGTATCTTGTGTACTAGTGACGAGCCATGTGTAGTACAGGAAACGAATATTAGAATAGTGAAATAAAACACGTGTTTCATTACCATTTTCTATTAGCAGTTTAATTTTTTCCGTACAAACATAAAATATTGGTCATTTTAGTTTCGTTCATTGGCAGCATTTTAAATATTTGGTAATTATGTGAGTGTGGGTGTGGGTGTTGGTGTAGGTGTGGGTAGGTATGTGTCTCTGTGTGTGTATGCGTGTGTGTGTGTTTGTGTGTGTGTGTGTGTGCGTGTGCGTGTGTGTGCGAATGCGTCTCCGCGTGAGCGTGAGTATGCGTGAGTGCGTGCGTGCGTGCGTATGTGAGTCTGAGTTAGTATCCACCATCACTCCAGAACGATCAAACCTACGTGTTTAATATTTCATATTTAAGTTTGTTTGATTTATTCTGAAGTTGATTATGAAAAAATCCAGCGTCGGTGAGGGGGGGGGTTATTAGTTCAGTTATTTTATCAATTAATTCTGAAACAGCTACTTTTAAAGGTATAAGAATATCACCATATAACGCGTTACTAATTGTCGAATTACGGTCACACACCCACGTGCTATTAATGACAGTTCAAATAGAAACAATCAGTCACAATGACACACACCTGTCATCAGTCATCACTCCGAAGGATACTTATTCGACCGTTGAAGATAAAACAGTGCATTGCGTTCGTCGTGTAAGTTGATCAATGTTTCGCTCAATTTTGCAGTCTGGGCCGTCGTGTCGACTGCAAACCTTAAGCTCAATAATGATGAACTTACGTGACTTACATAATAATCCGCTATTATCTTTAAGTTTTATTTTGAAATTTCAAATTATATACGCCTTGTGCCATTATTCATTTCAACCGAATAATAAGATTGAAGTTGCAAGTAATAATGGGGATAGGACTATGTGATTTTGATAGAAAATTTCAAATAGAGATAATCTGTCAGAATGACGCATGTTTGTCATCAGTTATCACTCCGAAGGATACTTAATAGTCTCTTGAAGATAAAATAGTACATTGTGTTCGAGATGTAAGCTGGTCAATATTTCGATCAATTTTGTAGTCTGGGCTCTCGTTTCGACTGCAAACCTTAAGCTCAATAATGATCAACTTAAACGTCTTAGATATTAATCTCCTATTATTTGTTGATAAAAAAATCCGCTGTTTTGTTTTTATCTTTAGTATTTTCAAATTAGTTCTTTAGATCTCTTTTAATATTTTTTTACCAATACTCTGAGATCACCAAGATGTAATAGATGTTTTATATTGTTTGTTGATCTAGTCTTGTCAATTTTCCATTTGTAAATGGAGCCATTCAAATACATATTAAAATGTGTAGGTTAAATACAGCTCCTCTTCCTGCTTGTAATTGGTTCTGTATTTTTACTATCTATATAAATTATTATTGTTGTTCGATTGTATACTTTTTATGCCCCTATTACGTACACTGCACTACCTTATTTACATGTATTGTATTTTTTTTTGTTTTGTTTAACATTTTGATAGTTTTCGAATCAATTCATTTCTTTTAGTGTACGTTCTCACGTTTGCTACATTTCATTATTATAGGTGAGTATTTCTGATTTCATTTTTCGCATAGTATTGTCTGTAGTTTCCTTGATTGTAGGTCCGAAGGGAATACGGTACATCAGAAGTGCAAGTGGGTGCTTTGTGTCTAGCTCTTTTAAAGACTGGGTACAAAAACCTTTCTGGGATTTTTATCGGAGGTAAGCTTTCTTCCAACGTTTCTCCTAAAATTATTAAGCTTTGTCGTGACTACAATATTTCCTTCATTCATGAGATGGGGGCCGTATCGAAGGAGACAGCATACAGTTTCAAAGCATGGGACGTTTTTAATGACGTTTATACAGTAGGAAAAGAAGATTGAAGTGTCCATGAGGTTGGTTATTGAGTGTAAAACACAGAGTTCTACCAAAAAAAAACAAATTTTTTATAAGACACATCTATAAAAATCTAGAAGGGATAGAAGCAACATTTTTGCGAAGCAAGAACACCAAATCGAATTCTGGATTCATATGTGCCTTTCCTGACATTTCAGATGTATCCCATTTTTCTTACGATCAGTTAATCGGCGAATTGCTCCAGGGAAGGACTTGAATAGTCAGGATAAGAATAAAGGTAAATGAAAGCTTTTAAAATTTCCAATCCACCATACCACTGTTAACTGGTTTACTCATGTCAATATGATGGTATATTTTTTAGACAAGGTTCTTAAGGGCGTTTTAGCTTACTACTAAATAAGAAAAAGTTTCTGTTCCTTTATAATCTGCAATAAATATATAGGAGCAGATACGAGACACCTTCTGCCGCCATTTTGTTTTTTGTGATGTCACCCTTGGGACACCTTTGGTCGCCATTTTTTTTATATATGCCCACGTGGGGTTCGTATTTTTTTCATCTGAGAATAAAAAGATTTTATTCAATCTGTTAGTAACACTTATTAAGGTTGTTTTTATCAAAGTAGATTGCATAATTGTTATTAAAATTATTATTACATTTCTTTTAATTCCAATCTACAGATTGTGACCTAATTTATTTATGTATTGGGGGTTGTATTCTAATAAGGGGTCCTAGTCCTGTAAGACGGAAACTTGTTCTCGGGATTCGCCCCTGTCATAAAAATTGTATTCTAATAATGGGGAAGAATTACTAGATGACATGTAAAGATGACAAGTGTCTTTTTCATAATAAAAAGATTTTATTTAATCTGTTATTAATATTTATTAGGTCCCGTTTTTATAAGGAGATTGCATAATTGTTACTAAAATTATTATTACATTTCTTTTAACCCCATCTACAGATTGTGACCTAATTTATATATACATTGGGGGTTGTACTCTTATAAGGGGTCCTAGTCCTAGTCTGGTAAGAAGGTACTTGTAATCTAATAATGGGGAAGAATTAATAGATGACATGTAAAGATGACAAGCGTTTTCATAATAAAAAGATGTTATGTAATTTGTTATTCATATTTATTAGAGTTGTTTTGATTTTCATCAAGGATATAAAAACCTAGTCCTTAAACGATTATATTCTATGCAATCTTTAGAACTGCATTTAAGCGCTAGATCACATTTTTTCAGTATCTGAATAACGTCGTCGAAGTTGTAACCTTCAACATTATACAAATAAATGAGTAATTAAGTTACATAATTAGTTTGCTTTACAAATTATGCTTTAAATGATTTTCACCTTGAGAACGTAAAATTATGTGTATATTGATATGGGATGTCATATTTTCTTTAAAAAACAGTAAAATATATTCACATCCTTAAAGCTTATAATACAGATTAACTACTCGTTATTTATATATATATATATATATATATATATATATATATATATATATATATATATATATCAGGGTCGCAATAAGGTGCTACAGTAAATTATCGAAAACAACCTCAAATCTAGGTAATCCATAATCTTATATATAATGTTAATGTATAAATAATGTTAAATATTAGTGTGAAGGCATTTTCGGCAGTCAAGACTTTTAGGATGGGTGCACTTCCCCTTATGTCCATAGTGAACATCACTACCAGCATCAACTTCCTCTTGAGTGGTTATATAGCTTATTAACAAGTAAAATTGCTAAAAGCCTGATAATACTTCATAATGATACTCATTCGATTGTATCTATACTTTAAAAACACATGCAGTTCTTATTTGCATTATTATTACACAGATATGGGATTATTCTTAAAATTAGATAATTTCCCCACACGACCATGAAATACTACATAGGTTTTCAATTCTTCTTCACCCCTGAAGCTGTACCGCATACAGCTTTCTTGAGATTATCCAATTCTTGATCAGTAACATGTTTTATAATACACAAGACAGCATCTTCAATATAGTGGTGTATATGCAGAAAAAATGTCTTGTGTCTTCTTCTTATATAAACTAGATTTTGCCTCTATACAGCATACAAGCTCATCTTAGCTGAATTACCTCTGTCAAAAAAGGGGTTATAATCAAATTAAGTATACCAGCCTTTTATTAGAACACGATCCTTTAATACTCTAGTTTTTAGCGATAAGCGTCTGCCATGTCATGCTATCACATAAGACGGATTTACATACAGGTTCTGTCTGGCTGAACTGTCCAAAAAGGAGTTTAGGCTTATAAAATGTCTGCCCAGGAGAGGTATTGGAGTGTTGCTACAGAGACGAAAAAAAAATGTACACCACGCATAAATCTACAGCGAGAAGTTTACTCGAGGCATGTGCATTACGAGTAACTTTTTTTTTCGAGTTATGGTGGACTGATCTTTGTGATATGCGATCTTTAAGTAATCACAGTAATAGATACAGCTACATACTAGCGGTTATCGGGATGTGTAGCAACAGGATTTGGATATGAGTTCTTTATACAGGAGCCAGGAAGCTAAGATCCAGAAGCAAGTTGCGAAGCCCTATATCTGTCTTATACGTTAGCATTAGGCACCCTTATTAGAATACAAGTTCAAATTTCTCGCAATAAGCAATCAGAATGTAAACACTTAAATACAAATTTAAATTTCCCACCAAGGGTGCGAAGCCCCGAAAGCAAGTTACGAAGCCCTATACCTGTCATATAAGTTAGTGTCAGGCCCCCCTTATTATAATACAAGTTCAAATTTCCCCTCATAGGTGGCGGCACAAACAAATTAAAATTTTTGTCAAGGGGCGAAGTCCTATGAGTAAGTTTCTTAGCCCTACATTTGTCTTACAAGTTAGCGTTATGCCTCTTATTACAATACAAATTCATAATTCCAGCCATATCTGCAGAGACTTAAATACAAATTAAAATTTTCCGCAAATGTGGCCTTACTAGTTACCTATCTTACAAGTTAGCATTAGGCTGCTTATTGTAATACAAATTCAAATTTTCCGCCAAGGGTACCACGACAATAGACGAAGGCCCACGAACAAGTTCCGATCACAAGGGGCGAAGACCCGAGAACAGGTTGCGACGCCCAACACCAGTCTTACAATCTCGGTTATGTTCGGGGAGGGTTGGAGTGGGGATCACCGAAACAGCCTTTGCCGAAAGCCTCGCGTCGCAAAATTTTACCTAGATCAAGAAGTTTATCGCGTTTCTTGAAGCAACGGTCAATGCTTTCATATGCGACCTTTTTCGTTTTAGGAACTCATATCCAAATACATTTTCTAAACATTCCGATAACCACTAGTATGTAGCTGTATCTATTACTGTGATTACTTGAAGATCGCATATCACAAAGATCAGTCCACCATAACTCGAAAAAAAGTGTTACTCGCAATGTACATGCCTCGAGTAAATTTCTCGTTGTAGATCTATGCGTGGTGTACACATTCTTGTTTCTGTAGCAACACTCTAATATCTCTCTTGGACGTACATTTTATAAGTCTAAAATCCTTTTTGGACAGTTCAGCCGAGACAACCTGTATATAGAGCCATCTTATGTGATAGCATGGATGGCAGACGCTTATCGGTAAAAATTCGAGGAATAAAAGGATAGTATTCTAATAAGAGGCTGACATACATAATTTGATTATAATCCCTTTTTTGACATAGGTAATTCAACTAATATAGAGCTTGCATGCTGTATGAGGCAAAATCCAGCTTAAAGAAGAAGAAGACACAATACATTTCTTAGGCGTATACACCGCTATATTGAAGATGCTGTCTTGTGTACTATAAAACATGCTACTGATCAGGAATTGGATAATCTCAAGAAAGATGTATGCCGTACAGCTTCAGGGGTGAATAAGAATTGAGGACATATGTAGTATTTCAAGGTGGTGTGGGGAATTTAGCTAATTTCAAGAATAATCCCATATCTGTGTAATAATAATGCAAATAGAAATTGCATGTATTTTTAAAGGATAATTACAATCGAATGAGTATTACTATGAAGTAGTACCAGGGTATTAGCTGTTTTATTTGTTAATAAGCTATATAACCGCTCAAGATGAAAACGGCGAGGTTGATGCTCGTAGAGATGTTCTCTATGAAGATCCAGATAGGTTAAATTACGCTTCACACCAATATTTAACATAGGAGATTATGGATTACCTAGATTTGAGGGTGTTTTCAATAATTTACTGTAGCACCTTTTTGCGACCCTGATCTATATAAATAAAGAGTAGTCAATCTGTATTATAAGTTTTATGGCTACGAATCTGTTTTACTGTTTTTTAAAGAAAGTGTGATATTCCATATCAATATATATATATATATATATATATATATATATATATATATATATATATATATATATATATATAGTGAATTCTTAATAACTAGGTATAGTTATATTTTAAAAGGATAATGCTGGGATTTCCTAGTTCCAGTAGGCATACAGGTAAAAAGCCATAATGTGATAATATTTATTACTATTTTTATATATTTCGGTTAAAAATTTTAACCTTCATCAGAAAAACGTCTACAATAGAAATTAAAAACATATTTGTGTAACTAATTATAAAACATATGTGAACTTACAATTAAATGGAAAATTACTGGTGAACAAATTAATTGATTGACGTGAGTGACATAATTGTGAATGGGATGATAAGGTGATCTATTAAAATTATTCTTAACCATATACATTCAAGAAAACCATAGTATAAAGTGTACAATATATAAGAACTCTAATAACATGATAACAAGGTAAACATAAAAATCAACTAACTACTAAACAAAGTTGGTGACCTACAAAATGTGTTTTGATTTTTATACATTGGAATATTGAAATAAAAATATATATATTAGAGCTTCAAAACGATTAATTTATAAGAAATTGAATAAAAGATTATTAGTTATTACATACTTACTTTTTTCTTTCTTTTGGTGAAAGGCTGTTTTAACATATTTGTTAAAACAGCCTTTCACCAAAAGCATAATTTGTAAAGCAAACTAATTATGTAACTTAACTACTCATTTATATGTATAATGTTGAAGGTCATAATTTCGATGTCGTTATTCCGACATTGAAAAAACTTGAGGTAGCGCTTAAATGCAGTCTTAAAGATTGCATAGAACATAATAGTTTAAGGACTAGGTTTTTATATCCTTGATAAAAATCAAAACGACACTAATAAATATTAATAATAAACACAGATTAAATAAACCTTTTTAGTATGAAAACACTTGTCATCTTTACTTGTCTTATCTATTAATTCTGCCCTATTATTAGAATAGAATTTTTATGACAGGGGCGAATCCCGCACACAGATTCCCGTCTTACAAGACTAGGACTCCTTATTAGAATCTGTAGAGGGGATTAAAAAAATGTAATAATAATTTTAATAACAATTATGCAATCTCCTTTGATAAAAACGGGCTCTAATAGATATTAATAACATCTTTTTATTTTCAGGTGAAAAAAATACGATCCCCACATGGGCATATAAAAAAAATGGCGACCAAAGATATGCCAAGGGCGACGTCACAAAAACAAGATGGCGGCGGAAGGTGTCTCCCTTCTACTTATAGGCTAGTCAATTTAGGAATAAAAAAGGCAGTGCGACAATTTTACATACAGTCCTAATCACATCTATTCTTTATGTTTTTGGATCGTTGAATACGAATCTGAGGTTTGCTGACAGATATGATGCCCGGAACACTATTTTCCTTTGGGAAAACCGTCCAAATTGTGTCAGTTTTTTAGGTTTTTGGGCTAAATGTCGGTAATTATGCGTTTTTTTTAAAAGACTATGCTTCATAAAATTAAAGTAGGGAAAGTTTGCTACAAATTTTATGTATAATAATTTTTTCTAAGACTAACCGTTACGCTGCTAGGGCGCACTAAGTAATGACCAGAAATCTCAAAAATTAAAGAAAACGCTAAATACTGCCGTGTTACATCAGGTTACTTAATGAAACACACATAAAGTAAACAGGCTAGTGTGTCCGCTGACTTCAAGTCTCACCTGAAGGAAACATCTGTCTAAAATCAAATCGGAAGAAAATTGGAGATAAAAAGTGTCAAAAAACGCAGAATTACTTAATATAATATTAATAATAATTATTAATAATTAATTAATAATAATAATAATAATAATTATTTAAATGAAAATTACTTGATACATACACAAACAGTGTAATGAAATGTACAAGAAATTATTTTGATACAGGTAATAATCTTATGAATAGGTTGGTTGGTAGGATCATGTATTCAATCTCTTCAGGTTGTAGGTCAGCATTCCATCCGCTCCTTTTTCGTGGGTGGGCCCTACAGGAAATAGGCAGCTGCTTCTTCCTGCTCCTCCACACTGTGCAGCTAAGGCTTCCTCAAGGGTAGGAAACTGAAGACCAAGTTCGTCTTGGAGATCTTCAGCCTCGTCTAGTTATTGGTCAAGGGCGTTGTTGCATGATCAGTGCAACTTAACCCCCTATATGCAGCTGCAGTTTTGTGTACAGGTTTTGGTGCACTTGTATGTTACCAACCAAACATTAAAACGTCGGTGTTTAGGGTTCTTTAATTTTTGGGAATTCCGGCCATTTTTAGTGCGCTCTAGCGGCGTAACGGTTGGTCGTAGAAAGAACTGTTATATATAAAAATTCTTCTGGTCTTTAAAAAAAAATGCATAATTACCGAGATTTAGCCCAAAAACCAAAAAAATGTACCAAATTTGGACGTTTTTCGCAAGAAAAGGCAATGTTCCGGGCATAATGTCTGTCAACAGATCTCAGATTCGTGTTTAGCTACCCAAGAAACATAAATAATAAATGTGACTAGGGCTGTAACTAAACTATCCGCTAACTTTCCTAATACGCCTAGGCTAATACGTTTACTGGAAGATACGCATATTCATTACTTACCGTGAAAATATTTCCTCCTTAATTTTTAATAATTGCTGATATTTAGTATTTTACGATCCCCTTTTTATGTTTTATTTATTTAACGCTTCTCTGTAAAAGATATGTCTTGGTTTTGTAAAGAATATCTCGACAAATGACGCACGACTGTAAAAGATGGAAATTCTGGCAAACGCGACGATCAATAGGTCAGCGGAACAAAGTAACGAGACTAAGGGCGGCAAACGCGCGGTTAGGCTTCTGGATTATCTGGTAGCGTCCGTCGGCGGAACGGATCGACGCACAGGTAGCGTGCTTTACCAAATTTTCCATCATTAATAAATTATTTGATAATTATCTTGTGTTAATCAAATTTTGCAGAAATCATCAAATAATGAACCTTATATCTCCTCCGACGTTAATCAAAATCATCTAAAGTTTTTCTACGTCAGAGTCCCATCCGCGCTTCCCGCCAATCCTGACCTGAAGACCCCTGCAAGGAAGCCGTTACCGCCTACCGCGGATTCTCTATAAAACCGCGAGACGCGCTACTGTACTACCTGTTTCATGTCGGGACGTTGCCGCGACCACTTGCTTGTCGTCCATCCGTTCGGCCGACGCTACCAGATAATCCAGAAGCCTGACCGCGCGTTTGCCGCCCTTAGTCTCGTTACTTTGTTCCGCCGACCTATCGATCGTCGCGTTTGTTAGAGTATCCATCTTTTACCGTCGTGCATCACTTGTCGAGATACCTCCATAACGCCACCCGAAAATCTTCTCCATATAACCGAGCTGCTGGTTAATATACTCTGCGGTTAAAAGCACGTAAGTTTTTATTGCACAATATTACCCAATACGCAGATTGAACGGTGTTACGCGGGCTAAGACGTCCGTAGTCATTTTTCATTTACTTCGGTGGGAATAAAGGTTATTGCCTTAATTCTACCACCCTCCGTAAGGCCCATATACACAGCACAACGGGTTAGTCCCAGATTCTTGTAAGTGTTCCCTCACCAAACATATATTACACTATGTAACACTCATACGCCACCCATAAGGCACAATAAGTGATAAAAACAAGAAGCGCCAGCCACCTGCAGAGAACGTTACTGCCAGACGCCGTTTCTAGATCTCCCCAGCGGAATGAAGATGTTGCGCGCTCGCGTCCGGAAGGTTCTTCATATTTAACCTAGCCAAACGTGACTAAGCGCTTCAACATCCAAGCACGATCCGCGATAAACTCCGCGATAAACTCCGCGAATTTAGTTTTTGTAACAACGCTTCTTAATAGAAGCCCTGAACTAGCATCGGTTCTGATTATAATTCGCGATACATCCGTCTTAAAGGAGTAATCCTGCTTTAAACAAACCGTACCTGTAAAGCAGTTCAGTTTACCCTGCACCTGAAAATCCATAAACTGAATCGTTCCAGAAGGTTTAAACACTTTATATATATCCCCTTTTAAATAATTGGGCTAGCTCCGTTATCGTAGTTTCTCTAAATCCCCAATCGTAAGTAATAAAATTTATACGTGTTAAATTATACGCAAAATCGCAGTGATTTAGTAAAAGCGTTTTCTTTCCTAATTAGAGTAGATAAGTCATTACTTAATCAACCAAAACCAGGTACAATTTAATTAGTTTCTTTAAATCCACGATTATAAATACTAGACCATAAAATTTAAAACTTTATAAACGGAAATATAAGCCCCTTTCATAGAAATTCAAGGTAGAAGAATGCATTTATTTTGTATCAAAGCCAACTAACTGAAACGTGAATATAAAGATCGCTTGCGCATAAGCTTTACTTTAAAGTATTGATTTTCTGATTGACCTTCTAGCATGGAGCGCGAGCATTCCCCCGATATCAGGTTATGTAACATTACGAGACCGTTAGAATAACTGTATACATACACCCGGCCCGGCTTCTGTTTACAGGGCTTTTGGTTATAATACAAAGTACGCGTCCCAGATAGGTTAATTAAAGGTAGTGTTAATCCTATTTTCACAGAAACGTCCCAAAGTCCAGCGATCAGAGGACTGGAGCCCGCAGAACCCAGATCAGTAATCCTGCTACAAATTTCTTTAATTTATTTATTTATTGTACATTTGTTTTGTTTACCATAACGTATATCTCAAAAGTGTGTTACGTGCAAATTTGTACTTTGTCCACTAACCTAGAGTAACACAGAAGATAGCCTTAGGCTGCCGGAAAGCTCAGTCAAAGTAGAGAAGTGGGATGGGTTCTACAGTGACGCAGGTAGTACCTAAAAGCTTAAAAGAGAGGGGAGGGCGCCAGCTAGAATGCAACGTATGACTGACCATCAATAAATTTTAACAATTTCTGACCAAGTCTTCCAGCGTAGAAAACGAAAATAACAAGTGTTGGCACAAAATCCAATGGATGTGAAATCCGCGCGAATGATAAAATATTAGGTTGGCTTTGGAAACAAGAAATCTCTGAAAGTTTGTCTTCACTTTGACAGTTCAGTTTTAGAAATCAGTTGTACTAAAATGGCTTACGAATTAGATCTTCCAAAAAGTATTTACAGTGTAGTTGGGCGAATGCCTAAGCGAGAAACTGTAGGCATATTCGAAAATATTCATATTTCTCGTACAATAGCGAATTGTGAACAAGGTATAAATCCACCAAAAAATGGAAGACCCAGATCTTTTACCCAAGTCTGAGTAGACATGTTAGCAAGAAGAGCAAGAGCAGTTTTTTTCTGGGTTGGACCTAGGTTGTACTACAGCTAAATGAATTTATCTACGCAATCCACCCACTGGGGTTTTGAATTCTTTCAAAACATCTAATTGTAAAGTTATAAGGGGATTATTTACTTAAATATTTGGCATCAGTTGACTTGTCTGCGTGTTTACATTTGTAACATCAAATGCAGTCTTTGTTTCTAATATTAGAGTTCCTAAGTGTCTCTCCAACATAAACAGATTTACAGAATGTCCAGTTCAATTTATAAATACCCGACTTAAAAAATGTTGTTAGTTGAATGTTTGGCATTAAATAAACATTGAAGAACATTGGTATCAGTTTCGAAAGCTACTTTATCTGATATTTTTGCAAAATATGAGTATTATATGTATTGATTTTCTTTTCAATGTTAACTGGGTAAATGTTTTTGATAGATAATTTGTATTCTTAATTTTTAACTAAAGTGTCGATTATATGTGAAGTTTAATCATTTGCTTGTGCATTGTGTTACATAATTGATATATCTTTGGTGAAATTTGTTTGGAGTAATGGTCATGACATTGTTCTTTGCACAAATTATCTATATGCAGATAACTTACGTGTTTTATTATGATATGAATCGTTAGGAATTGTAATGCCTGTATGTGGTGGTTTTCGGAACATACACTCAACTCACATTTGTTATGTGTATTAATTTTCATGTTTATATCTGGAGAATTAACAGCTCTATGTTTATTTAATCTTCTAAATTATCTCTAAATATATTACGTAAAATGGGATCAATTGGACTGCCCATAGGTAACCATTATTTGAGATTAATCGTATTATTAAATATAAAATAATAGTGATTAACATGGAAATCAAATAATTGAATAAACTGTTCTGGTAACAAGTTCAATATTATTATTAAATAAAAAGTCATTTAATAAACGCGTGCATTATTGAGGAGGTATTTTAGAAAGAATACTAGTAACATCAAAACTTACAAGTATATTATGTAGTGGTAACTTTCTTTTATTTATTAATTTATTAACTAATTCTAAAGGATTCTTATTAAAATGTACTGATTTGTACTTTATATTATTATTTATATTATTATTATATTATTAATTTTCGTAGATATAAGTAGGTGCTTGGATGTAAGAAACTACTGCTTGGCGGGTATAATTGGTTTGTGGATTTTTATGAGACCGTATTGTTTTGGCGCATGTGGGTTCTTGCTTCACATATTTTTGAAATTTTGCTGTAAGATCGTTATTTAAATTTCTAAATTTTCGTTAATCTTACACGAGTCGCGCCTTTTTTTCGGACTAGACAGGTCACTGCGGGGTTAGACTCAGCACCATAATGTAAGATGTACAGTATGTAATAAAATCACAAATAAAAATTGGTTTAACTCTTTTTTTATTGTTTAATTACTTTTATTTATCATGAATGATATAATCACAACATAAAAAGCTCTAAAGCATGAAGCTATAACTAAAAACATATGAGGAGAATATGCTGAACATAAGAAATATTTTAGGGTATAGAAGCGATAATGTTTAATTTTCCCAAGAAGCGTTTTCAAAACAATCACTACCAATCACTGTGGAATGTTCAAGACATAAAAAGTAGTGGACTTCAAACAATAATGACGCGTTGGTCGATTTTTCTTTCTGTCGCATCGTCCTCGAGGTTCTTCTAATGGTTGGGGCACATCGGGAAAGCGGATACCCAGAATTTCGCGAATACGATATTTCGTGGTATTTGGAATGTTGGAACTTTGAAGTCGACCTTTCAAGAGATCACTCACAAGAGCGAATGAAAGTTGCTGCAAGAATTTTCTACGAAACTTTGCACTGTAAATTGCGAATGCGTTGATGCCACCAATATTCAGTATAAAGTAGAAAACAACCATTGTCCACCTTTTCGTATTTCGAGCACAATCATACACTGAACAAAGTTTTGTCAACCATATCGACTCCTACACTCCTTTGATTATATAGGGCGATCAAGTCAGCTTTACCAGTTTCAATCCTTGTGAAAAGCAAACATAGAAGATTTGATTGAGGGCTGAGCAAAAAAAGAAGGAAGTGGGTATGAAACTGTTTTTCAAATTCGTAATCAGCTCTATGCTTGCAAACCAGTTATCGACTGTCAAGTTTCTGCCAGTCCCGTTGATTGGTTCACAAAGACTTTCGGCAAATGCAGTAGGAGAATTAGTAATAGCTGCATACGGTCCTTCTGGCTGCTTTCCCACATATACTTCAAAATTTCATGTATATATGTTTTAGAATCGGAAAGGGTAAATATATAATAAAAATAAAATAATAATAAATAATAAACGATGTGTATGTAGTCTTGCAGTTGCCCACAGAAGTACCAAATACTTCACGAATTGGTGCAATTTTGTCAGTTGATCTTATTGCTTCATGTACTATATGATTATCAAATCTAATGTGTGCAACCAAAAATTTTAAACGAGATACAGACATGGTGAGTCTAAATATTCCATTCCCATTCCCATCTTTTTTCCACCGATCTTCTGAATTAATACGAGCATATTTTCTTATACCTGCCAAATAGATCAATGCTAAAAGAATGGAAAAAGAAACTCCAAGAGTCCGTAGAACCTTTCAGATTTTTTCTAGCTAACTTCGGCTCTGGCAAGTGTGCTACCAAACTTACTGATCTTTTTCCAAATAAAAAGTGGCAATTACAAATGCCTCTTGGCTTGACTCATCATCGGAGATTTCTTGTTCGGTGTCCGTATCTAGAATCCCGGTAACCTCGAAATCACCTTCTTCTTCCTCGTCATCTTCAAATTCATTAGTCTTTGAATTTGAGCAAGTATCTAAATAGTCTTCCATTAGACACTGAAGGCGTTCTTGTTCTTTTTCATAATCTATATCACCTAGAAGAATACATTGGGATTAATTTTATAGATCTGCAGTTGTAACAATGGAGCCAGAAATCAATTAAACGGCAATTCGCAAAATAAACGAAATAACGGTTGTCTTTGGCAAAAACAACTAAACAATTTCAAATACCTTTATTCAATTTCGATTTATAAGTAACAATAATATGATTATTTTATTTATAAATGATATACTTACAATATTGTAACAAACTTCGAACGTGTTGTTAATAATTCACCTCTCTGTAGGCAACTAACGTGCATTTAGTGCCATGTGTGCTGCATATCATAACTGCATAAAACATAATTTACCTACTTAAAGTGGAGCCTTCCACGCGCATCGTTTGCACATTCAGTTTCAGACAAGTTCATGCGCGAAGACCTTTTGGAAGCGTCGTTTTTTGTGCGATACTGAAAGGTTGTAGAACATCCATTTTTGCTCTGTTAAATATTTTTTATAAAAAGTGTATAAAAGTTATTTAAAGTTATTTTACAATGCTTGAGACGTTTGCATTTCAGGAACTTTTATTTTTACCTTTTATTTTTTAATTTTTACTTTAATACAATTAATTATTTTACCCTTAATCCAATTTACGGTATTAGTACGATTAATCAAGGGTGAGATAATCACCTGCGTTAATGGCAAGAGAAATTCTAAAACCCCTTAATCCTGCAAATTTATTCATTTGGGAATTGTAAAGCATACAAGTCCAGATTTATTTGAATCCTGAAATAATATTACAGAACAATTTTCCAAAACGCTGACCCCGCATGCAGCCTTTTCGTTATCTACAGTGTAACCAAGAATAAGGTATTCTGATTCCATTAATTACTCACAATATTATTTATAATTAAATATAGGTTGTGTAATAAAATTTGTTATTATAGAAATTTTCTTTTGACTTTATTGTATAATGGTTTACTTGTTTATTCCAAATTTAAAGACAAGTTGGTGTCCAAGTATAAAACAAGTAGTTTCCGGAAGAAGCAACCCCCAGTGTTTTACTGGTAAACAGAAGGATATAACTGACGAGCCGAAGGCGAGCCAGTTACCTTCTAGAGCCAGTAAAATTCGTCACCTTGCGTGTATTGTTATTGTTATTGTTGCGTATTGTTACTCATTTATTTAAATAGATCACAATTTTCGAATGTAAATAATGCTACTAATTTGTAAAACTAGAAGTTAACTTGAAACAATGTATTGTTACCTTTGAAATCATTACAATTTTACATTACAACGGCGCTTATTGTTTATTTTACAGTTTATTATTTTGATAATACAATGTTAACAAGGTACGGTCGTCTCTAACGTGTAAAAAGTCAACAACTTTCGTCTCTAAGCTGTATAATTGTAACTAGTAGCTAGCATGTTAAGATTGACTTTCAACGTCAATAAGCTCACTTGATAAATTGTCGTTTACGAATGAGTAACAAATAAAATAGTCATTATTATATCGAGATGCGGTTTTCGCGAGCTTGTTTAGGTATCATTTAGCTACTTTTTCATGAAAAAAAGTCATACCAATGCATTTAATTTTTTTGCGAAAATTAACCGTTTCTGTTGGAATGTCGAACAAAGCCTTCTAGCGACATGTGAAACTAACAAATGGAATGTCGAACAAAGCCCTCTAGCGACGACATGTGAAACTAACAAAACTTTAATTATTTTAACATTTGTAGCCCAAGAAAAGCTCTTTCCAACGCGCCCAAGTTTGTTAAAATCGGATTAGCCGTTTCGAAGATACGGGGGGTGATTTAAGGAAAGCTTTGAATACCCTCCACCACTTTATGTTTATAGATACGTCAAAAAGTGCCAAACAAAAAAAGTTCAGATTATTCTCGACTTCAAAGATCAGTTATTTTTTTATTAGGTTAATATAGCAGAATTCACAGAAACATCACTTTTTTAGATTCAAGAGTGCAGTTACGCCCCATAGCGGCCATTTCAGAAACATGAAAATATTTTCCAGGTTTTTATATTGGCCGTTTTAGTAATAACTTTTTTTTGCGCAAGCCTCTACGATGGATAGTTTCCCAGATACAGTACCTTGCATTATTAGTTGACCACCCCGTACATATTTGCATGTAGGTACAAAATATGAATTACTTAAATCTCCTTCAATCTAGCTTCAATATTTCTAACGAAACAAAAGCAATTAAGGTTATGCTGAAAAGTCGCGTGTTCTTTGAAACTATTAAGTAAATACTTTACACTTAAACATTAAATGATAATACCTTAAACACCGAAGTTTATGATAATTGCGAATTTATGACATGGTTCGATTACTACTCGTAACAAGAACCAGAAGAAACCTACCTCGCATTCTTAGTTGACCACCCTGTACAAGTGGCAACATCGGTAAAGTTATGTCCCTCTCTCACTCATATAATGCTTATTGGGTTTCTTTCTAGATTATTATAAGTCAGACCCGCAATAATGTTTTTCCATACCTGCATCAAATTTCAGAACAAAGTACTTTCAGCTAAACATGTAGGTTATCTCTAATTCAAAACTGCTTCTTAGCTTATTCTTTAAGTCATCTTATTTGATCGTTCTTAATTATCTTCTCAGTTACCGATCATATATTCTTTAAGCATTCTTAAATAAATCATAAGTTTTGGCTTGTTATCACATGTTAAAATATAAATTATTGTATCATTTTGTATCATTTGGTTTGTTCTTATAGCGAAGATTCTTTAATTACATGTATGTTCTTTAACTTTATTTCGTGGAATTCCATATTCAATAGAACCAGTGTTTTAAAAACAATATAATTCCACAATTCATTTTACGTAATTTTTTATTTCTCAAGAACAATTGTGCAAAATTTTAAATTGCTAATTTACTTAGAGTTTTCGTTAAAAAATGGTAAAAATTATAACAAATCTTACAAGTTAGTTGAGTAGACCGGCCTATTTCCACAGCTTTTGTTTTTTGAGCGCGACGTTTCGGAAGCGGACTCCGCTTGCGTCATCAGGCTTAGTCCTGAGATGGACTGTTTTCGCACTAGAGTCGAATCCATGTTATGATTTTTTCACAAGCGTTTGACTACCCTCAGATTCGAACTTGGTACCTTTCACTTACAAGTCTGACTATATATATATATATATATATATATATATATATATATATATATATATATATATATATATATATATATACAGTGTGACCCATTTCAAATGGAAACCTCTCTGTAAAAAATGTATTTATAATCCTATGTTAACGCTTTTTTATTTAAATGATAAACCATCGAAAACTCCACTTTATGACAAAAATTTAGAGATAAATTTCAATTTTCAAGGCTTTCTATGATTTATTTTCAATGTCGAAAATGGACAAATTCGATTAGCGATTTTTTAATTGAAATTTTAACTACACCACTGGATTCAGTAACCTTTCATATCGGTAAATCCCAAATTTCATGGAAAAATATTGAAAAATGACAGATTTGTGACAAAATTAATGTAGGCTCATAGCAACTTTTACTTGATTTACATTTCTATTGAGTAATGGCAGATAATAATAGAGGGCCATGGAAAACAAATTTTATAGTAAAACGTCAAATTATTAGAATTATTCACTTAATTTATCTTTCTTTTGTTTATTTTTTATGGGCTACTTCAACTTTTAGAAAAAATCAAACAAAAGTTACTATGAGCTTTCATTAATTTTGTCACAAATCTGTAATTTTTTAGTATTTTTTCATGAAACTTGGGATTTACTCATATGAGAGGTTACTGAATCCAGTGGTGTAGTTAAAATTTCAATAAAAAAATCGCTAATCAAATTTGTCCATTTTCGACATTGAAAATAAATCATAGAAAGCCTTGAAAATTGAAATTTATCTCTAAATTTTTGTCACAAAGTGGAGTCTTTGATGGTGTATCTTTTAAAAAAAGTCCCGTCAAAATCAGATAATAGACACATTTTTACAGGGGTGTTTCCATTCAAAATGTGTCGCACAACTGCCTACATTAATTTTGTCATAGGTCTGTCATTTTTAAATTTTTTTTCATGGAACTTGGGATTTACCCATATGAGAGGTTACTGAATCCAGTGGTGTAGTTAAAATTTCAATAAAAAAATCGCTAATCAAATTTGTCCATTTTCGACATTGAAAATAAATCATAGAAAGCCTTGAAAATTGAAATTTATCTCTAAATTTTTGTCATAAAGTGGAGTTTTCGATGGTTTATCATTTAAAAAAAGCGTTAGCATAAGATTATAAATACATTTTTACAGAGAGGTTTCCATTTGAAATGGGTCACACTGTATATATATATATATATATATATATATATATATATATATATATATATATATATATATATATATATATATATATATATATATATATATATATATATATATATATATATATTACACCTTATGTACACTGTATGTCCACTTCCAACACGCATAATAGGGAATATACACGTAAAATTTTTAAATTACCATTCTATCTCTACAAAGCAATATAAACTACTTTAATATCTTTAGGACAACTAAATATTTTACCTGCATCATATTTCACGTGAAAACTATCATTAAAACTATTTATTTATTTCAGAAATTGTTAAATTTTCTAGTACATTCGTGAAACAAAATAATGGTGATCATGATATTCGAAATTGTCAGTGTCAGTTTGTGAATGCTTCAAGTTTACAGTTTCACAAATCTGTTATAAAATATGAGTGTGTACACCATCGATGAAAAAGTGCAAATAAGTTATAAAAGTAATAGTCACAGAAGAATTTGTGAATTGTTTCTAGAAACTTTTGTAAATCATCCAGTTCCTAATTATTCGACCGCGGTTTGGATAATTAAAGGCTTTGAAACCAACGGAATTCAAACCACAACAGGAAGCGTAAAAAAAATATAATGAGGATGTCGAAGCTTATGTTTTGCCCAAATTTGAAGCTGAACCAACCACCAGTATACGTAAAGTTTCAGAAGAATGCGGAGCAAGCAAAAGTAGCGCTCACAAAATATTAAAAAGGAATAGGTAGGTACCATCCATACAGACCACAATTTCATCAAGAATTGCTAGAACCAGATGCGTTTTCCAGAAATACATTTTGTGAAGTAATGCTGGAAAAGTGTAACGCCCAAGAGCATTTTCCAAGTTTAATCTGTATTACCGATGCGTGCACATTTTTGTTTGAAAGCAGGTTTTAACAAGCAAATTCACAGGCATTGGTAGCAAGAAAAACCGTGTCTTGTTGTAGATTCGCGAACGCAATATCCCAAAAAGTAAATGTTTGGATGGGGATTTCAAAAAACAGAATATTCAGCCCTATAAGTATTGACGGAGATTTAAATTCCGAAAAATACTTAGATTTATTACAAAATGAAATTGAAACAGCTGTAGAAGAAATAGTAGGAGAAGAGGAAATTTGGTTCCAACGCGACGTATGTCCTGCCCATAATAGTTTAAATGTGAGACAATATTTACACTTCCAAATACATGGGTTCGTAGTGGAGGCGAAATAAATTTGTCGTAAGATCGCCGGATCTTAATCCATGTGATTATTATCTCTGGCCATTTTTAAACAATCAGTTGTAGGACGGAAATGAATATGGAACTGATTTTGAAACTTCGTGAAATATCTATTCGTGTACTCTTAGTAAAGTTACCCATGAATTTTACGATAGATTGGAATACTGTCCCGAAAGCAATGGAAATTTGTTTGAACATTTAATTTAGAGTCGCTACTAATTCTTATTTGTTATGATCATGTAATAAATCACATTAATTTTATGTAAGTGTTGACATATCCATATTTCCTCTGGTGCTTTATAATGTGATTTTCAAGTTCATAAATACTCAAATATTTATTTTAAATTAGACATCCATCTGATAATTTAATTGTTTTCCTGAACATTATGACCATCTTTTTTTTTCTGTATTATAAGTGTTTTGTAACTGTGGTTTCCTATTAGTGGAGTTGATCGGCCAGGTTTTGTTACACAAAAAGGCAGAACTGATCAAATTTTTTTTGTATCTTCTGTTGCATCATAATCATGATTCATGTTTTCTAGATATATGTTGAACTGAGATAGATTTAGTCACATTACACATTGTCTTTTTTGAAAAATTCTATAACCTCTAGTTCAAGACGAGCAAAATTTAGTTAATTTAAAGGTTCTTTAACCTTATTTCGTCGAATTCTAACAGCAAACTTGTAAATTATAGTTATATATTTAAATATTCTTAAAGGTGAGTCTGTAAGATCAACCTGTTCCTACATTAAGGGTACTTTCTGTTTATGCTTGTAAATTTTGAATATTGTTTTGTGAAGTCACAAGGTGACTGTTTACTATTAAATGTTTGGCATAAGCTGATTTGTCTGTGCCTCTATGTTTGTAACATCTAATTCGTTCTTTGTATTTAATATCAATGTTCTTAAGTCTTTGTCCAAGAAAAAAAAAGGATTACAGTATGTTCAGTTCAATTTATAAATATCCGACTTCAAAATGTCGTTAGTTGAATCTTTGGAATTAAATAAACATTTCTAATATTTTTCCAAAACATGAAATTGATATGTTTTTGTTTTCTGTCGCTTCTCAGCAATTGGGTAAATACTTTTGCTAGACAATTTATTTTCCCGATTTTAACTAGTATCAATTATATTTGAATTGTAACCATTTGTTGTGCAATTCGTCTTATAATTGATATTTCTTTACTGAAAGCTGTTTGGTTTATTGTTAATGAGATTGCACTGTGTACTAATGATTTAGATGCAGCTAACTTGTGTGTTTTATGGTGACCTGGACCGTTTGTAATTGTAATATCTGTATTATTATAATTTTTTTTTAAACTTATAATAATTTAATAATAATCAAGTTGCTTTGCTATGTGTGAATCCTTGGGATATTGCAGGTTCACATTCTATTAATATAGGTAATTTGATTGTAATCTCATTATATTTAAAATTTACATCAGTTCTACATACATAAAGACAAAATTTACGTCGACTAGGGCTTGAATCTCGATAGCGCAGTTGGTTAGTGCGCTACTCTAGCAAAGTACACGTCGTAGGTTCAAATCCTACTCGAGGTAAACTTTTTATTTATGTATTCAATAAAATTAATAATAATTTGTAATATCTGTATGTTTTCTGAATATGGAAAACTCAAACCTCTTCTGTGTATTAATTTTAATTTTTAAATCTAGAAAATTAGAGGCTTCTCTGGTGTAAATTTTATGTTTGGATGTAAATTGTTGATATTATTTAAGACCTCATCAATAAAATCTGATGAAATATCAACAACGTGCCAAAATATAATCAACATAACGAAACACAATATACAATCTTATCAGGAACATTTAATTAAAAATTTGATGTTCTAAATTAAGTATAAAGATGTTAGATCAAATGGACGTAATTGGACTGGTCATAGGTAAATCGTCTTTGTAGATAAATCTTGCTATTGAATGTGAAATAATTTTGATTGGCACAGACATCAAACATTATTATTAAATAAAAAAATATTTAATAGTTCATTACATATTTATTATTTTACAAAATATAATAGTAACATCAAAACTTATAAGTAAAGTAAGTAGTGGTAACTTTATATTGTGTAGTTTATTAATCAGTATCAAAGAATTCTTAATAGAATGTTTTGAATCTACTTTTAATTTTAGTATGTGGTTATTTTATTTGCTAAGATATGATTAGGTGCTTGAATATAGGAAACTACTGGTCTGACGGGTATATTTGGTTTGTGGATTTTTATGAGACCGTATAGTCTTGGAACTTTGATTCAAACCTTTTTGAAGTTTTGTTGTAGGATCTCTATTTAAAATGTTTAAATTTTCGTAAATAATAAAATCACCTTGCTTTTCAAATAGTTACTAAAGTGTTACCTTTATCTGCTTTGCCAGGGGTTAGATTATTTTTGTTGACTTTATTATTAGCTGATTTTAGTAAATACTTGTAAGAGTCATGTCTTGAATTGTGTATTCAACGTACCTTGCATATGAGGCAGAGCATACATAGGAGATAGCAGTAGACTACTCAAAGTGAGAACACACGAACATAGTGCAACGTCCGCAAGGGTGAAACAGAAAAATCAAGGATCGCTGCTCTGAAACGAAGACTACCCCGTCCAATGGGATAACACCCAGAACTCGAAGAAGCCACATACATCACACTAGCAGAAGATAAAAAAAGCCAACCTAGTGTGGAAATGAAACCCATATGGATTACAATAATGCGCTAAGAGCTTAAGCGCAATACTTCGCTGCAATAGGTTACAGCGAAACATGCGCAAAGAACTACTGCGCAACCACGAAAAAGTTGAATATACCGTATGCCCACTTTCGACACGCACCATATGGAAAATACATGTAAAGTTATATGTGTATAAAGCAATATAAACGACAGCAATCGATTTAGCATGATTAAAGACTTTATTTAAATCATATTTCACGTGCAAACTATCAATAAAACAATTTAATTAGTTCAAAAATTAATAAATTTTTCCATTAAGTTAGCGAAACAAAAAAAAAGATTAGTGGAGCCGCATTCTACCATGCGAATGCGGCAGAGCATACATAGGAGAGAGCAGTAGACCACTCAAAGTGAGAACACAGGAACACAAGAACAACGTCCGCAAGGGCGAAATAGAAAGATCAAGAATCGTCGAACATGTCTGGAACGAAGACTACCGCATCCAATGGGATAACATACAGATAGTGGCAAAGGACGAAAACACAACTCGTCGAAAACTCAAAGAAGCCACATACATCGCACTAGCAGAAAATCCAATAAGCCAAGCTAGTGTAGAAATGAAACCCATATGGATTCCAATAATGCGCGAAGAACTTAAGCGCAATACACCTGCGCAAGAGGTTATTGCGCAACATGCACAATAAACTTCTGCGCAACCACGAAAAGGTTCTATATATATATATATATATATATATATATATATATATATATATATTGGATTACTCATTGGCTCAGTGGTAAAGGTGTCAGACTAGTAAGTGGAAGGTACCAAGTTCGAATCTGAAGGTAGACAAGTGATTGGGAAGAAATTATATATAACATATGAATTCGAATCAAGTGCGAAAACAGCCCTTCTCAGGACTAAGCCTGATGACGGAAGCAGAGTCCGCTTCCGAAACGTCGCGCTCAAAACTGTGTAAATAGGCCGATCAACTCCACTAATCTTTTTTTTTTATTTCGCCAACTTAATGGAAAAATTTATTAATTTTTGAACTAATTTAATTGTTTTATTGATAGTTTGCACGTGAAATATGATTCAAATAAAGTCTTTAATCATGCTAAATCTATTACAGTCGTTTATATTGCTTTATAGACATATAATTTTACATGTATTTTCCATATGGTGCGTGTCGAAAGTGGGCATACGGTATATTCAACTTTTTCGTGGTTGCGCAGTAGTTTTTTGCGCATGTTTTGCCGTAACCTATTGCACCGGAGTATTGCGCTTAAGCTCTTAGCGCATTGTTGTAATCCATATGGGTTTCATTTCCACACTAGGTTAGCTTTTTGGATCTTCTCCTAGTGTGGTGTATGTGGCTTCTTCTAGTTTCCGGCGAGTTGTATTCTCGTTCTTTTCCACTATCTGTATGTTATACCATTCGATGCGGTGGTCTTCGTTTCAGAGCGGCGATCCTTGATTTTTCTGTTTCGCCCTTTCGGACGTTGTTCCTGTGTTCTCACTTTGACTAGTCTACTGCTATCTCCTATGTATGCTCTGCCGCATATGCAAGGTACGTTGAATACACACTTCAAGAGATGACTCTTACAAGTATTTACTAAAATCAGTTAAGAATAAAGTCAACAAAAATAATCTAACTCCTGGCAAAGCAGATAAAGGTAACACTTTAGTAACTATCTCAAAAGCAAGGTTATTTTATTATTTACGAAAATTTAAACATTTTAAATAAAGATCCTACAACAAAACTTCAAAAAGGTTTGAATCAAAGTTCCAAGACTATACGGTCTCATAAAAATCCACAAACCAAATGTACCCGTCATGCCAGTAGTTACCTACATTCAAGCACCTAATCATATCTTAGCAAATAAGATAACCACATACTAACAATTAAAAGTAAAATTCAAAACATTCTATTAAGAATTCTTTGATACTGATTAATAAACTATAAAATATAAAGTTACCACTACCTACTTTACTTATAGGTTTTGATGTGACTAGTATATTTTGTAAAATAAAAAATATGTAATGAATTATTCAATATTTTTGTATTTAATAATAATGTTCAATTAATTAAAAGAATGGAGTTAATTCAATTATTTGATGTCTGTGTCAATCAAAATTATTTCACATTCAATAGTAAGATTTATCTACAAAAAACGGTTTACCCATGACCAGCCCAATTACGTCCATTTTATCTAACATCTTTATACTTAATTTAGAACATTAAATTTTTAATTAAATGTTTCTGCTAAGATTGTATTGTATTTCGTTATGTTGGTTATATTTTGGCACGTTGTTGATACTTTATCACATTTTATTGATGACTTCTTAAGTAATATTAACAGTTTACATCCAAACATAAAATTTACACTAGAGAGCCACTAATTTTCTAGATTTAAAAATTAAAATTAATACATAGAAGAGGTTTGAGTTTTCCATATTCAGAAAACATACAGATATTACAAATTATTATTAATTTTATTAAATACATAAATAAAAAGTTTACCTCGAGTAGGATTTGAACCTACGACCTGTACTTTGCTAGAGTAGCGCGCTAACCAATTGCGCTATCGAGATTCAAGCCCCAGTCGATGTAAATTTTGTCTTTATGTATGTAGAACTGATGTAAATTCTAAATATAATGAGATTACAATCAAATTACTTATATTAATGGAATGTGAGCCTGCAACATTGCAATGATTCACACATACCAAAGCAACTTGACTATTATTAAATTATTATAAGTTTAAAAAAAAATTATAATAATACAAACATTACAATTGCAAACGATCCAGGTCACCATAAAACACACTAGTTAGCTGCATCTAAATCATTAGTACACAGTGCAATCTCATTAACAATAAACCAAACAGCTTTCAGTAAAGAAATATCAATTATAAGACAAATTGCACAACAAATGGTTACATTTCAAATATAATTGATACTAGTTAAAAATCAGGAAAACAAATTGTCTACCAAAAATATTTACCCAATTGTGGAGAAGAGACAGAAAACAAAAACATATCAATTTCATGTTTTGGAAAAATGTTAGAAATGTTTATTTAATTCCAAAGATTCAACTAACAACATTTTGAAGTCGGATATTTATAAATTGAACTGAATATACTGTAATACTTTTTTTTTATTGAACAAAGACTTAAGAACTTTGATATTAAATACAAAGAACGAATTAGATGTTACAAACATAGAGACGTAGACAAATCAGCTTATGCCAAACATTTAATAGTAAACAGTCACCTTGTGACTTCACAAAACAATATTTGAAATTTACAAGCATAAACAGAAAGTACCCTTAATGTAGGAACAGGTTGATCTTACAGACTCGCCTTTAAGAATATTTAAATATATAATTATAATTTACAGGTTTGCTGTTTTACCTTAATGATTTGTTACCATTACTATTTGTTATTATTTTCTCTTGATAATGACACTTGTATTGAACGCATTTTACGTATTTAAATTATGGAATTAAATTGGATTTAAAGCATTCGTGCTATTAAACTTAGAATTCCACGAAATAAGGTTAAAGAACCTTTAAATTAACTAAATTTTGCTCATCTTGAACTAGAGGTTATAGGATTTTTAAAAAAAGACAATGCGTAATGTGCCTAAATCTATCTCAGTTCAACATATACCTAGAAAACATGAATCATGATGATGGTGCAACAGAAGATACAAAAAAATTTTGATCAGTTCTGCTTTTTTGTGTAACAAAACCTGGCGTATTCAAGTTAATTTTAAAAACAGCGGATCACAGGGAAGATTTAATATTTTCAACGTGAAACCATTTGGTCATAAAGAGATTGATCAATTAAAATATTTCACGATGACCAATACTTGAAGGAATACAAAAGAAATGTTAACGTTAATTTTCAGATATAAATTCTCAAGATAATGGACATTCTTTAGGTATTTCTCATTAACAATAAGTTGCTATTAGAGCGGCAGCCGGAGGTCTACAATATGTAATTAAAATAGGTAATTTTTGATGACATAAATGACATTATATAATTAGAATGGATTGTAAAATTTTTTAATGTTTATAGGTTAAACAAGAAATAGTTGTTTAAAAAAATTTTTATTACGTCAAATCCCTCACCAGATTCACAATTTGTACATATAAATTGAAAATGAAATAAAAACTATCACAGTTAAGGTCTACTAGAACCATGTCTTTCAAAGTAAGTTAAAAAATGTGATTGCAGAATAGCCACAACCTTTTAATTCATTTTTGCAGGTTTTAGTATTTTGCGCCGTTGTGGTTGCTACTAACGGAGGTTATTTGGAACCCGCTTTAAGATATGCAGCACCTGCCCCAGCTGTATACCATGCACCAGCTCCTGTTGTGAACTACGTTTCTCCAGCGGTTACCAAAACCGACTTTATCCCTGGATCCTACTCATCATCTTACAGAAGCGATGTCATCACTCCACGAGTAAAATACACCGAAACACCTGGATACAGCTATGCAGTACCACAACCACCAGCAATTGGTTATGCACCAACTGTGACCAAAGTAGCAAGTCTTGAACCAGTTATACCAGCTATTGCTCCAGCACCAATTGCACGTATAGCTTATGGACATGGGTTCCAAGGAATTGGATACGCCGGTGCCGCTATTGGTGCTCCCTTGCCAGTTGCACATGCAGGTTTTGGTTTAGCTGCTCCATTAGTAGGTGGTTATGGTTTGGGGCACAATAAATACGGAATCCATTTCTAAATGTTAGATTGTAATTGTTTTACACGTTTTATGTGTTGTTGCTAGTCCTGTATATGTCTGATTAATAATGTACCACAATATACATTTTCAGTTATTTTTATTACTTTCTCGTATACTACGTATACTAAGAGAAAACATTGCAATCGAAAAAAAAATATGAAATTTTTTTTCGCGGATTTCGTTTTCGTGTTCCCTGAGTTGAAAACCATGGATTTCGGGAAACAAAATTTTCATGTATGTCCGTCTGTCTGTGTGTCTATGTGAATCTGAGACTATTTGATGGATTTTGATGGGGGGGGGGGGGGCGAAATAAGGGGTGTTTTCTTTGGGGGGCATTTCCAAACCAGAGCCAGAAACTCTATCTTTGGTGAATAGTTAGTAACCCTAAACCCCGATTTAATTTTAAATGCAAAATGACGGCCAATATGGCGATTTTAGTACATTTGGGTGTTTGCGCTGTCACTAAGTAACCATAAAAACTACTTGCAATTTGAAAATCGCAACTTGTATACAAAAGTATATGCTTTCGAACGGTTTGTAAATATTCTTGAAAAAATAAACGTTTACCCTTAATTATGGGGTTAAAATTGCCCTTTTTTTCAAAACTGATTTTCTCAAAAACGGCTCTGGTTTTTAAATTTACGTGTTTTATAGTCACAAATAACGAAAGCATAATGAGCTTTATGAGATTTCTCTAACTTATCCAGGAGTTATAAATTTTCAAATTTGAAAATTTCAATCCCTCATAACTATGCTTCTGATAAAAAATAAATCTTAAAATGAAGGGACTATGCAGGGTGTCCTGAAAAGAATGAGACATACGTTAACTGGAGATTACTTATGTTAAAATAAGCCGATTGATTAAATTTACCTTAGTCCAAAAGTTGATACTAACGGAGTTACAGGGTGTCAAAGTCTAAAAAATAAATCACATTTCCTTTAATATCTTTCGACTACTAACCAGCTAATTTCATGAATTTGTTTATACGAGTTTTTTTTTGGGATAAGAAATTTAAATTTATTATCAATTTCGTTGTATCTTCTCGAGGACGCAATCGGCGACGATTTTGAACCCTTTAAACCGTTACAACTTTTTTGTTCCACACTATATGCCATTTTGGACTAGAAAAATCTCTTTCCCTGTATTTTCTAGTTAAGAAAAGTATACCTTATTGATGTCGCCAATGGTTTCCGAGAAAAACGCATCTAAAAGCAATAATGTACGTCCATTTAGTGTTACTGGAAGTATTATTTCTTTGTGTTTGTGGATAGCAGTTAAATATGTCCATAAACTTACTTTACTTTTAGATAACTTGTATGCATCATCACCTTTAGATGCGTTTTTCTCGGAAACTGTTGGCCCTAGCGACTACAATAAGGTATACCTTTCTTAACTAGAAAAGACAAGGAAAGATATTTTCTAGTCCAAAATAACATACAGGATGAAACAAAAAAGGTGTACCGGTTTAAATGGTTCAAAATCGTCGCCGGTGGCATCCACTAGAAGATACAGCGAAATTGATAATAAATTTGAACTTCTTATCCCAAAAAAACCCGCATAATAAAATTCATGAAATTAGCTAGACGTAGTCGAAAGATATCAACGGAAATGTGATTTATTTTTTGGACTTTGACACCCTGTAACTCCGTTAGTATCAACTTTTGTACTAAGGTTAATTTAGTGTAATCGGCTTATTTTAACGCAAATAATCTCCAGTTAAGGTATGTTCCATTATTTTCAGGACACTCTGTATAGTAGACATATGTAGCTGTTAAACTGCTATATTGAAATATTTCTAGCGCTTCCAGTTTTGCCGAAAATAGCAAAAAAGTTGTTTTATAAATTTTTTTGTTATTTTATATCAAAGTTTGAAAAACAAATCTAAAGTATTTTAAAGCTCATGTCATCTAAATACGTGAAAATGTACAGTGATATGAAAAATATTAGGTGAATAAGAAAAAAATAATTTTTGTAGGTAAGCATATCTTATTATATTGCAAGTTATAGTGACTGGCCTATCAACGTATAGCTTTTACATTTACATATTTTATTGTCACATATCACGAAAATGTAATGAGTTTTATGAGATTTCTTATCCAGGATCGGAGTTACTAATTTTTAAATTTAAAAATTTCAATTCCTTATAACTATGCTTCTAATAAAAATTCTATAGAGATGCATAGCTACTAATTGCTATATTTGATTATTTTTAGGTCTTCCGGGGCTTTCCGAAAATAAAAAATTATTAATATATTTTTTCTTAATATTTTATAGTCTAAGATCCGGTATAATAAATACATACCCTCATCTGTTATTTAATGATGTAACGAATATATGCTAGATAATACATACATTGATACATCGCAAATAGGTTGCCTAGCTAAATCGCGTACCAATGATGTTTAAATAATAATATTTTTAAATCGACTTCCCCGATTAGTTATTTATGAAAATCGAGCATTAGCTGAGGCAATATACCCCAAGAAATTCAAAAAATAAAGGTTGCCTACTTCCCCTCTGCGCAACTGTGCAGTTGCCAGGTATAAACAGGTAAGTAAGCGTTATTAATATAACCTCAGCAGTTATTAAATCGAATTATTATACCAGATGAAATGTTAATTTATTCCCAATCCAACCGTACTAGGTTGCCTTATCAAAAAGTTGATTGAATCCATGGTTGCCTAGATTTTAGATGTAAAATTTTCAGCGCGAGTGTAAAGAGAGACAGAGAAGCGTTGCGCGCGCAACTCCATGCAACAGACGAAGATACAGCGAGTTCTTTTTAAAGAAGATTTTTTCGATAGTGTAAGAGCGTTCTATTGATCAAATTGGATTCAAGTCAGATTAAATATTAACAACAATATGAAATTTTTTGAATTCACACACACAAACATTTTTTTATTCATACCTACATTTATTAATAGCAAAATATCTCAGTAAAAAATTTTTATGTAAAAAAACTTCTGATTATGACTCGTTAGAAGTGCCTATATCAAAATCTAGTTCTTCACTGTTTTCTTTTTGTTTTGATTCTCTGAGTATATCCTCAACTTGTAAGGGTGTTTAGTCCCCTACGAACCTCGTAGGCTTCAAATAGCCATCCAAAAACTAATCACAATCTTCAGGATTTAGTTTGACGTAGCAGGCATCGGTTGCATGAAGTCACATTGAATTTACATAGATTGTGCGCAAAATTTTCTGTTTGAGTGAGATCGAGCATGGTGGAATCAGATTGGAGTCGATGCCTTTAATCTTCTTGATAAAATGCTCTTTGTCTTTGTTCGTTGCACGTTTTTTGGAACAGCTGATATCTAGCGTCGTTGATGTTATAACATTGCTTGATCCCATAAAGAAGGGCAGTAAACTCCTGAACACGTTGAATTTTTTCTCCGTGTACATCTACTGGATCCGTCAATGATGCGAATATTTCCTGGAAATCCGTTAATATTGAAAATATTTTAAATGGATTGACTTTCCCTTTGTTATAAAATGCAGCTGTATAATCACAGCCCTTAAATGTGCGGATAGCTGGTAGACCCAGGCATAAAGTAGGACCCAATTTCATTGCAAGCTCAGTACAGTTAATACAATCAAGATCCTTCTTATTGCTTTTCTTTGATGACGAACCTATCAACTAAATTTGAGTGTGCGGAACTTTCTGGATAGTGGACAGTAAAATTACCAACACATTGGTATCATTCGCTTTGACTAATATTTTTGAATTAGGTGGCGCTTTTGATATATGAAACATTATCCAGGTATCTGCCTCTTCATATTGACATAAATAATCTTCTTCTTCACATTTCACGACGTAGTTTCCGACTGCATGGTAAGAAAAGCAGTGTTCTCCAACCGTTGTGAACATTTTTTTTGTTTTGGATTATTGACACTAGATTATCATTTTCACAGTAATTAGCCAAGAATTGTACCAGGGCTTCTTCGAAACGGTAATTTTTGAAATATCCGAGAAAATCACTAGATCTTGGTTGAAGCGATCCTTGGATGACATACGGTCTGTCGAACTCCAGCCGGCTTTGACGTTCACAGTAGAGGGTGTTGTGCCTATAAAAAATTATGTGCATTTCAGAGGCGTCAGTTGAGCACAATTTTATTAAGATCTCTTCGGCAACCTTCTCAAATGTCTGTGGCATAGATGACCCAATAACATACAAGTAATAAAACCGTCTATTTTTTCAATATTGATACCGGTAGGCTCAACTGTATCGATATTAGACTTCAATATTTGGGCTAGTTTAGATTTGTCAGTTTTTGGAAACTCACCAGTACACCAGAAAAAAGAACTCGGCGCAGGCGTTAACGGAAACGTTAAGCAGTTCTATATTCCGATGTCTTTCTCAATACTAATCGCAAGTAACCGGCCGAAGATATTCCACTCCATTTTAAGAATCGCCTTTTGACTTTTTTCTTTGCCTGTTTGAGCTTTGACGGCGGACTGTGAAGCGAAATTCAGGATTTTGTTACGCTTTATCGGTTTTTCGAACCTTCCGAGGGTGGAATTGCACTGTCAAATAAACGTCAATTTTTGTTGATTTCCAACCGATTTAGCGTTGATTACAAAATTACAAACTTCAGTTGATGCTGCCTTACCAGTTGAAATATTAAACAGAAAATTTTTATCGATACTCTCAACGAAGGGATTCAGTGTATTTCCTATTGCCTCAATGATACTCTGAAGACCTTTGTTATCCTTTTTGATTCGACTCTTCTATAAGGCACGACAGGTATCATCTTTGTGCGATAGACCAGCGTGCTCTGTAACTGTGGACATAGTTTTGGTCCTTATGCTGTGACTAAGTGGCAATATTTGTCGTGCTGATATGGACTCGGTGGTAAGATTATACGTTAATTGATTTGAGGCATCAGCATTAATGGTCTCTTTTAACGTCAAGTCAACTGGTGATCAGGAGAAACCAGATTTGGTACGTCGGATACTAAATGCTACTCGTCTAAATTCAGATACCACACACGAATTGCTTTCTGGGCCTTCATAAGGTTGTTGACGTACATGATAGACCACCTGGCATAATTTGGCTGGTTCAATGAAAAGAACAAATCGGACATGTTGTAAATTGTGTCTATATACAGCTCAAAATCACTGCACCGGATGCTTCTTGAAAATCGAAGAAATAAATTGATGAACTCACAGTACTGGAGATAGTATTGAGCCGTTTTCCCATGCACACCGAGCAAAGTTTTTTTTGCAATATTCTTTGTAGCCATCTACCGTTTTTCTCAGTATTTCAGGTAAGTCAATTTGGTACCCAACGAAACTTACAAGTTGATCCTTCGAAATCTTTAAAAACAGCAGCTCAGAATTTGATTCATGCTTAAACGAATACTCCTCGAAGTGAAGGATTTGTATTGCAGCGGAAGTCAATGGATGGAGACGCTTGCAGCGATTAAAATGCTTGCTGTCTAGAAAACTATTGGTTGAGCCTTCTGTGAAGATCTCTGCTTGAACCAAAACGTTCACTAATCCACTATAGTTTATGTATTTACCAATGGCTTAAAGAATGCCATCTGAGTGTGAAATTACCCCAAATTAATGAATATATTGTCATATTTTAGCTTTTCATGTTGTTGTATTTGCATCACCAGCTATAGCTAAGTCGTACATGACAATCATTAATTCTTCATTACACTTTTCAGCAATTTCATTTGCAATGATTAGCGTTTCATTTGCTATAGTATATGACGTTGGCGAAGCATTAATTTCAAGTAAATAATATACGGTTTGAATTTGGCTACTATCGGTCGTAACCATGCAATTGTACCCTAACCACATAGGTACTGAGTCAGGGCGTGCTGAAAACATCATCCACAGTAAATCCATTTCAACTGCAATATCTGTAGCGCCTTGGCATGCAATCATTCCCTCTATAATGGAATCAACGGTTAGTAATTCCATGGTTGTAGTATGTTTTTTATAATATGGTCGTACCTCTCTTGAAATTTTATTGAAGCGTCGTCTTTTTCGTGATGGTGGTCTTAATTGATCATTATCGTCATGATCTTGAAGCGTTGGCGATGCTGAAACTCCAATATTATCCAAATCTTCATTGTCAGCGGCAGAAAATTGATATATTATTCCAACGTCGTCATGCATGGTGTCTTTTCCGGACGTAGTATCGACGAAGCATCATTTCAGTCTCTAACTCTTCAGCCAAGCTATACCCAATTGAGTGACCATATCTGTTGAGTATCGTTAGAACTTGTCTTGAATTAGTTAGTAACTTTACGGTCAATCCAACATTTAGATTTTTATCAGACTTAATTCGACCCTTTGTTATCATGTAAATTATGTCACTACATGGTGACTTGATTTTAACAGAGATTTGGTTTAAATCATCAGGAGAAATATCTCGTCCTTTGACTAAATGGTACATAAACTCATATAGTTGCTCTGAAATCTCGCATTCTCCGTTTATCACATGATTTACTGTTAAACGACTTGTCAGGTTTCGGTTGGGCATACTTTTAACACAATATCTCAAATCATACGCTACTTCTTGAAACCTCGCGTCCTTTTTTTCTTCTGGTTTCACAGCTTTACTTGCCAGTGTTGATACCTCCATATCATTGAGGAATATAATCTTTTTGTTATGCGGTCCAGTAGATGTTTCAATTGTGAGACGGTCACCAAAAACTTTTGATATTTTCTTTCAAGATATTCACTCCGATAAAGTGCAAAATCTTCAGCGCGTTTCTTGACCTCTGCAAACTCCAACAACAAAGCATTTTACCGGGAGAATAGTTGCGTGACATACATTATTTTATGCTCTTCAAATGTTGCAAGAGAGTTAAACGGTAACTTGTATATCTCTCGGTCTTCATGCCAATTGCTATCAGCGTGTTCCTCAGTTTGGCGTTTCATCCCTACTTGATATAATGAGAAACAAGGTGGATGATACGCAACAATTTGATTCTAAAGTTTATCAAGTACCTTATAATCATCCAATGTTGACGCAATTTTTTTAGCTGGGTAACAGTTGCTTCAGACCTAGGGAATATTACGTTAACCCTTCGCTGGCCAATTTTCTTTCGTGTACAATTGGAAAATAAGCCAAACACTTCTTTATTTGTTGTGGTACACGATAGTCGCGATGAGGAAGCTTCAGCAGTATCAACACCGGGCTCCAAGTATAATGTGGTCCGACTCAATATTACTGAATCACTTAGTGCTATTTGGTCAGGTTTCATTGATGGGATATCAGAATCTACCTTACTTGAGGATACATCACACGGTACCTAGAACAAATACTTTGTTGCACAAATTTAAACAATTAGTTTAACTCTCAAGCAGAATGTATAGGATAGAGATACAGTCAACTCCAATTATTATTATTTAAACGGTGATATACGAATGCAAACATTGAAAACTATATATTACATACTCATATCGTGTTTCTTGCAAAATTGTGTGTATTCATCATTACATTTCTTCTTTAGAACGGTTACTTTTTTATAACAATTAGAATGATAACCAACATTATCAATCGAATACAAGCATAACCCAACTTTACCATAGATAAAGTTTTTTTCTCGCCGAAACCACAACTTTAAAAAGCAATTCTTAGAGGATTCATTATTAAAATGAATAGTAGAATCCTCTAAACCACACAAAAAACACTTCTGCATTTAAATACTACACGTAATTTTTCATTAAGATCGATATCTTTCAAAATGGCACGTTTTTTACAACGGAATGAGAGATCTACTTCAAACCGCGCAACGATTCTCTGTCACTCTCTACGCTCACGCTGAAAGTTTTACATCTAAAATCTAGGCAACCATAGAGTCATTCAACTTTTTGATAAGGCAACCTAGTACGGTTGGATTGGGAATAAAATAACCTTTCATTTGATATAATTCGATTAAGTAACTGATGAGGGTATATTAATAACGCATACTTACCTGTTTATACCTGGAAAATCCACAGCTTCGCAGAGGGGAAAATAGGCAACCTTTATTTTTTCAATTCCTTGGGGTATATCCTCTCAGCTAATGCTCGATTTTCATAAATAACCTATCGGGAAAGTCGATCGAAAAATTTAATTAAAAATTTTATTATTTAAACATCATCGGTACGCGGTTTAGCTATGCAACCTAGTTGCGATTTATCAATGTATGTATTATCTACCGTACGAGCATATTCTTTATCATCATTAAAATAACAGGTGAGGGTATATATTTCTTATACCGGATCTTGCACTATTACATCAAGTTTCAAAAACAAATCTAAATTATTTTAAAGTTAATTTCTCGTGCTATTCAAATATGTAAAAATATACAGTGACTTGCAAAATACAGGGTGAATAAGAAAAAAATATGTGATTAAAAGTTATTATTAATTTCATTAAATACATAAATAAAAAGTTTACCTCGAGTAGGATTTGAACCTACGACCTGTACTCTGCTAGAATAACGCGCTAACCATCTGCGCCATCGAAATTCAAGCCCCAATCGATGCAAATTTTGCCTTTCTGTATGTAGAACTGATGTATATTCTAAATATTTAGAATTTATACCAGTTCTACATACATAAAGACAAAATTTGCATCGATTGGGGCTTGAGTCTCGATGGCGCAGATGGTTAGCGCGGTACTCTAGCAAAGTACAGGTCGTAGGTTCAAATCCTACTCGAGGTAAACTTTTTATTTATGTATTTAATAAAATTAATAATAATTTTTAATTACATATTTACATTTGAACTTATTAGTTAATAACAAAATGTATAATAAAGAAAAAAATTATTTTGTAGGTAAGTGTATCTTATTATATTGCAAGTAATACGGAGTTAGGAATTGCTGCGAGCAACAGTTAGCTTCCTTATACGAGAAAGTGTTGTGCCGAAGTCCATCGGCCAGATTTTTTATGTTTACAATCAAACGGTCAGATGCTACAAACTTAAGGACTATACGAGTATGCTGTATAGATTGTTCGCTAGATTCTGTTTAGCTGATTGTGAAGTAAGCCGCATCTCATTAGCCATTAACACTTTTGATTTTTATACTAAATTTTATTTGGGTTGCTGCAAAAATAATGTCAGTTTTTAATGCAAAACTGTAATTAAACACAAGTATCAAATAACAAGTTCTGCTGAACCATTTTAATCAAAGTAAGAACCGTTGTGATCTATACACTTTTGCCTACGTGATAGCAGTTTTTTAATGCCTTTCACAAAAAAATTCGGTTCTCTAGATTCAATGAAATCTTATATGCAATTTCGGCATCAACCTGGTTTTTAAACATTCTCCCATTAAGAAAGTTTGTTAAGTGTACAAAGAAGTGAAAATCAGTTGGGGAGAGATCAGGTGAATAGGGTGGGTGAGGCAGACTTTCAGATCCAAGTTCGTTTAGTTTTTGAAGGCCTTGCATTACCATGGAGAAGAATCAGCCCTTTTCTGTTTACCAATACTGGACACTTTTGCAAATGCTGGTACATTTCCTCAATTTGTGCACAGTACTTCTCACCTAGTTTTAAGAGTTGGAAAGTGTTTTGGTTCTTCATCTCTGTCTAACCAATCACCTGAACGCTTCCTGTTTTCATAGAGCACCCATTTTCATAAGTCACAATACGATAAAGAAATGTGTCATTTTTTTGGCACAAAAGAAGGGAAGAGCAAATTTCACACCGATAATTTTTGTGCCTTTCATGTGGAATTCACGTGTCAAGTTTTTTTAGTTTTCCCAAGTCATCTAAATGGTGATCAATAGTTGAATAGTGAATGTCTAGTTCTTCTCCAAGTTCTCTAGTTGTTTTTGACGGGTCAGCTTCCACAATCAGTTTCAGCCATTCATTATCAACAGCTCTAGGCCGACCCCGACCATTCTTATCAAGGAGGCCTTCTTGACCACTTCGAAATTTTTCAAACCAATGACGTACAGTTTTTTCATTAGCAGTACCTTCTCCAAAAGCCTGGTAAATTTTCGGCTCGTTTCTGCTGCTGCTAAACAACTTATGTACATTGTGATTTGAAGTAAGACTTTTAGTTTAGATAGATAGGATAAGTAACGCTCTTTCAAATAATAAACGTGTAACTTGATAGCATTTGTAAAAAAATTTATCAGTGAAAAAAAGGCATTAAAGTTTAACAATAACAAAAAAGGACTGCAACAACATGTATATAAAGCATCTCTTGTGTATGTGTGTGTGCGTGTGGGGGGGGGGGGAGTTTGGGTGTGTGGGTGCGTTTGTGCGTACGTGGGAGGGGGCGTGCGAGTATGCGATTACGTTTGCGTATGCACGTGCGTGTGCGCGCATTACAGTATTTCAGTTTGCGAGTTGTTGAGTTAATTTTTAAAAGAAATAAGTGTAACTTGGAGGGTGGGAGGACTCGGTGAATAATGAATTGTTAATTGATTTTGAAGTAATGAATTAAAAATATTCAACCGTAAGATTTCTACAAAAATAAGATTTACACGTTTTTTCTTTAAAATTTTAATTGCGATGGTGTACGTATTTATTATATCAACATCAAAAAGTAAACGAAGTTTACCATAAAAATGATACGTGATTTACCTTAATATTGTTGTTAGTTTTAGAGTTATAGCGAAATTAAAGTTTAATTTTAACGTGGCTCACCCCGAAAAGTTCAAATAATATCAAAAATCCGATTTTAGACCCAAAGATATTGGGTATGTAATATATCAAACTGCCTTCCGTCACATTCCAAACAGTCTTCCAATCTTGTTGCTTAATCTATTTTATTGGTTTTACAAAGATATAGTAGGTAGGAAGTGTTACACTTTACATACTTTTTTTAATAAAACGCGATCAATTAATCACTACGTCAATCAATGAATGCCGGCATCTAGCGGTTTGCCATGGAATGTCTAATAAATGTTTAGGAGTAGCCGACCACTATATACAAACGTTAAATTCTCATTAGATGTAGTTTAATTCTTGTCAATTTGGTTTCCGAGTATTTTTTAAAATGCCTTCACAAGTGATGAAGCCGTTGATATGATTGCCGTCTATTTCGGGTGCTTTCAAAATGCAGCAACAGCTGATAGACAGTATGCGGCCCGATGTCCAGATCATTACGGAAGAAGAATTGGTAGGTATAGGAAGCATCGCATTGTAAGGACGGAAGGAAACTTTATTAATGTCTTACTTACATAGCATTTAATAGACACATTGGAACTAGGGCGTTATCTTTAGATTTGGGAATAGCTCGAAACATAAATTAAAGAGTACAGGTAAATAATTGCATTAGCACATCCTTTTTAATCGACACATAGTTTTCTATATGCGCGTTACTTTATATTTTTAGACTACACCCCTACCATATAGTTTTGCACCAGACCCTAAACGAAGATCGTAAAAACAGGAATATTTTGATAACAAATTCTATGGACCGACGAGGTCACTTTTAATAGTGATAATAAGATAAACATGCATAATATGCATTATTGGTCTGCTGAAAATCCATATTGGATGCGAGAAGTGCAGCACCAAGGCCGCTGGTACCCAGCACATTTTTCACTCACGTGCGACACCATATTAACGAATATTTTCAAGAACATTGGGTAGGAAGCGGAAGCCTATTTTCTTGGTCGGTCAAGTCACCCGATTTGACGTGTCTCGACTTCTACTTATGGGGTTGCTTGATGGACATTGTATTCAAAAGTCCACCGACAACAAGATTTGACATGGAAAACAGAATCCGAGATGCAATTCGTCAACTACCACCTGCTAAAAACCTAATATTTTTGGTTTTAGAATCGGATTTTTTCTATTATTTGAACTTTACAGGGCGAGTCACGTTAAATATAAATTTTCATTTCGCTATAACTCTAAAACTAATAACAATATTAATTAATTTATGGCAAATTTAATTTAATTTTTGATTTCGATATAATAACCTTCGTTGCAATTAAATTTTTTTTAAAAACCTTATTTGTGTATCCTTAACGCCCCATAGCGACGATTAACAACAATTATGTCTTTAATATCAGACCAACATTTATTGAAAGCCAAACTTCGTCAACAGCGTTAAAAAAGTCTTCATTTCGCTATAACTTTAAAACGAGCAAAGATATCAACGTGCGGTGTTTACGTTTTTCTTGCACAAAAATATACCATGTGATTTAAATTTTCTGAGTAAAATAAAAAAAAACGATTCTATAACAAATTGCGACATCTACCACTTTTATTGAGAACTATTGTGTGACAATGTAACCGCAACTTGAAATACCTACATTTGTCTTCCAAACAAGCTTAATGTTACCAAAAATTTAGAATTTACAGCAATTTTAATGACTGCACATTCAATAGCTTCCCCTGCTCTTAGTGTAGCCAGTACGCCAATAAACCTTAAAGCAAAATGATGTAGAATTGTTTAGACTTTCTAACGCTGTAAGGAAATGTATATCTTTATACAGGAGTTTTGGGAGAAAATTGGAATTTTATTACCTAATTAATTTTTAATTGCCTCCCCTAGTGGTGAAATACGGAACTTCAAAATAATTTGCAGCATTTTCTCATTGTTGTCAGGTTGACAGGTCCTGAGATACACCCGCTTACCTATTTTATTTGCCCACCAGGTTCAACGCTTTCAAAGATAAGTCCAATAATTTAGAATAACTTGTGCAAAGGATTTGGCTGTAGCCGCACGAATTACCTCAGGCATGCTATGGAACTCTTCGGCAGAATTGCATGGTAGTCTCGGATATTGTTTCCCAAACGATTGGTATCAGTATTAATTGGAGAGTTTTTGAGATGATTAGCCATAACTTGTAGTTGATGTGTTTATTTCGAAACAATCAAAATGCCCAAAATTGTCAAGAATTACAAAATATCAGGTTATAATAACGTTGATACAAGCAGTCGATTGTAAAAATAGACATTAGGGTATTCTATTTCCTAACCTACACAAACTTGCAAATACCATTTTCGAAATCATCATGCGTCGTTACCTCAGCATGGAAAATCGGACTACTTAACTACAGTATGTAGTAATCTCTCCCATAAATGTCTTTCATTACTTCGTAGTTTCTTGTGGGTTCCAGTTAGTCATTTATACACGGCGTCTAATATTCATCTTATTGTGTAAAAATCTACGAAAGGTGTGATTTTGAATTGTGTTGAGGTGTGCTGTTCTGTTAAACATCAGACAGTGGTATTTTCATTCAAGAACTTTCCTGTCAAAAGTAATTGGGCCTACTAATAGGTGCCTTAAAGTAGTTATTTCTTGTTGGACAGCTTTTCGTTAGCGTAGCACTGTTTTGTTATTGTGTTTAGCCTGGAACCAGTGACGTCGCGTCCAAAGTGGTGTCATTAAACGTTGGTTTAGATGACGTTCTCACGACTAAAATGCGCTAAACTTATGCCATGCTCATGGGTTACTTATCTAACTAATGTACAATTTCGTGCTTCTAATTTGGAATAATTATATTCAGAGCAGTTGCAAGAGAATAATTTGGTTAGAGTACGCATGAGGGTATGAAATGTACAGAAGAGTACGTAGGGTCATTTACTTTCCTGGTGATGGTGGTGAAGCTTTCTTGTTATTTTTTTGTCTTTTTATACATAATATTATAAGGGAACTTGACGTACGAGGGGGTGACTATACAGGGAAAAGGCCTCACAGTTCAGTAAAGTTTCGATCCCAGACCAGAAATACCCTAGAATTGGGAGGGGGGCGGGTAGAGCTAAAATATACCGTCCTTTAGGGGAGATTGTTCGCTTAAAGAAGGAATATAGATCCTTGCGGACTATTAATTTCCCTTCGGGGGCGCAACTCAGAATTGTCAAAAAAACGGTACTAAATAATTATTTATACACTGTTCAGGTACGTACACCGTGGAAGTATACTCAGAATTAAGTCCAATAACAAGGGCTAGGTACTGGTCGGGAAGCTGTCGTGAATAATTAATAGCCGGTCCGGAAATCAGGGAATGAGATAAACGTGGGCTGGAGGTTTCGAAATGAATATCAAAAGTAAAAATTGAAAATAAAATTCAATGTAATTGTGATTTGGAAAGCGGACTGTCAGATATTTGGGGAACTGGGTAGGAGTAGGGAAGGCGTGCGTAACTAATAGCACACGAGCATGCACTTCCTAGGATGGGATGAATAATAAGGAATGGCCTTTGGATCATTATACACCATCGTTAACGCGATGGTGGGGGTGGGGGATAGAACAGTCTGGTTTTAGACCGGGGTTCAAACTCACCATTCCCCAGTCGAATCTCTACTCGTTTCGGTCCTGGTGACGTCTCCATCCAGTTCTGATGTCTCCACAGAAGTGTGGCGTATTAGTAATGGATCAGACGTATTTCTATCTCTTCGGCCGAGTTTAGTTCCCTTAGGATTAGTATTTCTAATTCTAACCTCCCCAGCTCTTCCATCATTCGCTGCAAATAAGTCGAGGTGCACGGGGAGTGAGAGGATGTCCTTCAGGTATTTTGGTGGTAGCAGAGAGTTCCAAAGTACGAGCGGGACGGGGCAGAGAAGAGGAATCAGCTATTGGGCTGGTACAGCATGTAGTGGAATCACTGGTGTAGATATTTTCGAAGGAATTGAAGCGTAGAGCTGACGGTAAAAAGCAAGCATTACAAGGTAAAAGGGTAGGTAAGTAGGTGGTTCGTTTTTAGAGCCAGGGCGAGATGACAGAGTTTGATGGTACGATGATGTCTATGTGCAGACTTAGTGTACTTGGTAGGTGCGACTGTAAATGACTGAATTTTCTGTTCCTAAATCTCACTTATACATCATACCGTGTTCTCCTCCGCTGCCTGTTCTAATGGGTTAAACCCAGCATTGACGCTCTTAATATCTTTCACACGAATTTGCCCTATTGTCTTTCTCGTGTTCGATTTATGGAGCTCCACGGTTATAGATGAGATAATTTTTTATCACATAAGGGCCAGTCAGCCCACTTAGTGGTGACATCCTGGAAAGGTAATGAGGCATTTTATAGACCACCTTACAAATGCTGGGACGATAAACTCGACGTTAGAGATAGAAATAACGCTTTTGCGAATCAAACACAACCAAAAGTGGTCCCGTTCCAGTTCTCTTAGATCTTCGCTCGCTCAATTCCTGGGTCAAGGTGTAACGCCCTAGGTTAAGAAGAGCGGAGAAAATCAAGTCCAGGAGGGACCACAGAGTTCGTCTCAAAGGCCACCTCAGGTATATGTATGTCCCATTCTTTTTGGTCGTCGCCCCTTAGTTGTGCGATCATTGTCTCGATGACGTTGTTGTCTAAAACAAAATGGTAGGTACAATCGTATTAAAAAATTACCTGTTCGCGCAAGGCCTCACTGGTAGCCTAACGAAGAGGTTTCAGGTCCATCCACTTGGACATACAATCATGGAACACCAGAAGGAACTTAGGCTATTTCCTGATGCGTGGCAGTTGCTATTAGGTTAATGCTGACCTCTTGTCAAGGGTCATGAAAAAGTTCATCTCACCTGCTGGTTCATGGGATGAGGTTTTAAAGCTAACGCAGGTCGGACATTTCTTTATGTGTTTAATAACATCATCTTGATTCCAGGCCAGTAATAATGCTTATAGGTAATAAGCAAGGTCTTGATAATGCCCAGGTGGCGGCAGTTGGTAAATCGTGGCATTCTTTAGAACATCTTGTCTCTAGATCTTGGGGGCACACAGTTTCCTACTGTCATGAGCACCGGTCTCCATTTCTCGTGGGAAATTTGGGTGTTCTTTGCATAAGTAGCTTGTATTTTGAACAGAGGATGTTTGGTAGGGTCTCTTCTAATTTGTTGCAGGAGTCCCTGGTACTATAAATACACCTGGGTTTCGTTGGAGGGCCATTTCAGAGTGCAGATCGGTTGAAATGCAGAAAGGGTTATTCTTGATTAGCCTCCGAAACGTGTCTGATAATTTGTGCAAGATGATTGGCACTGTGTGTAGTCCAAAAGGTAATACTTGGAGCTAGAACAGCCCTTGCCTAGGGACTGCTAAAGCGGTGGTAGGACTACTGGATTCTTCTAAGCACACTTGCCAGTACCCTTGCATTAGGTCCGAAGTGCTGATTTAATGCGTTTTCCTTAGATGGTCTACGATACATTGTATTAAAGGTAAATGATACGCGTCTATTACTTGAACTTGAATTACCCTTCTATAATTACGATAAGTCGCTAAAGATTTATTTACCAAGACGACAGGCAAATTCCACGGAGTGTGCGATGGCTCAATAACATATATGGTCAGCATTTCATCCACCTTCAGACTTATGACTGCTATCAAGGTTAATTTTAATAGGTCGTATTTTTAGGTCCCTGAAAGGGCATTTCTGTAAAGAGTCTTAATTAGTTGCAGGAAATGAATCAATTTATTTTTAAGGCAATTGTGAATTATTTAATTGTGTACAATGTTCTGTAAAAGAAATGATTAATTTAATTGTTTAACTAAATGTTAGACTGCTTCTGTTATAGAGAGATTGATTTTCTTGATCTTTACAATGCTGACCTTCCCCGTTATTAGAAATATGGTGGCCCTGGAAACCTTTCCCAAGAGATCTGGGTAAACCTTTCCCAAACACTCGTCCACCGTAGGATCGATGTTAGCTCAGAGCTAGTCCAAGGTGGTTATTATGTTCTTTAAGATTTAAGAATAAATAATCAAAGACACTGTATCTCTTTGCTGCGGCTGCAGCTACGATTCAAAGAGGAATTAAAGAGTAAAAAGTATATAACGTCGTTTTCCTTTTCACTCACGAACAGTGGAAGTAGAAGAAGTCTCCCAACAGGTACCGGCGCAAGCTAGGCTAGTGCTTATCGGAAAAGCGGAACCGCAGAAAGCATCTTCGACGGCTTTTAGCACAGACAAAAACTACGAGTGACTGGGACTGATTATCATATAAGGTTGTAAAGACACAGCAGCCTTTAACAAAATTTCTCTAATTAATTATTTGTTAATTATACCGAAGTAATCAAATTACATAAAATTACACAAGATTGCACAACAAATCATTCTTTTATCCCCTCCGGCGAGATTTCAAAAAAACATTGAATATTTTTACGTTAGAGTAATCCCCGCCAATCGCGACTTGTGGGCCCCCTATAAAGAAGCCGCCCCGCCTACCGCGGATCCTCTATAAAACCGTCGGGCCGTTGTGGCGACCAGAAGTGCCAACGAGATGCTTGTGCGTTGGGCCTTTGCCGCGACACCTTGCTACTCGTGCGCGATCCGGCCCATAGTCTACTTCCTGCTTGTACGTTGGGCTGTTGCACCAACCGTTTGCCCGTAGATGCATTCCGAGGACGCTGCCGAATAAAGTGAATCCTGACCAGAAGCCTGACCGCGCGCCTATCACTCTTAAACGCGTTATTCAAGAGAACCCTGACCAGAAACCTGATCGCTTACTGCGATACATTCTAAAAAGCCTGACAAGAATCCTGATCGGGTATTGCGATAACCCGGAAATAATAACCAGACCGCGCCCCAGCCGCCCTTAAACGCGTTACCTAGTTCCGCCACTCTGTCGATTACCGCATTTGTTCATCCTGAACCATCGCGTACCTTTTGTCGCGTTACTTCGCCGCCGTCGCCTGCAAATCAGTGTCATACAATCAAGATGCTGGTCGAGATACTCTAGTTAACAGCACGTAAACTTTATTGCACCACATTACATAAAAATTACACCAGACACCCAGACAGACGACGGGATGTAAAGCCTGAAGTTATCTTCTACAAAGATATACACCACAGAAGTTGTCATGACGGACAGAGGCAAAAAGGGTAATCGCTCTAATTCTACCACTTCCTCCAGAAGATCCATATGTACAGCACTAGATGGGTTAGTCCCAGATTCTTATAAATGGCTCTTCACCAAACATATATTACACCTATAAACACCAATACGCCTAACGCCAGACAAAATTAGCAATAAAAACAAGCACTCCCGCAACCTGGAGATAACATCAAGACCAGGCGCCGCATTTTTAAGAGATCCACCCAGTGATCTTTTAGCGATATAAAGCCGAAACCGCTGTGCGTTTACGTAACTAATTGCCACAAACTCGATCAAACGTCTCGCAAACCGAATACAATTAATTAGATGTCTACGTAACATGAGTCCTTCTAATAATATTTCTTAATACAGAAATCCCATAAGATAAACATATCTATATCGCAAGTAAGTTTTCTCGCACCTGAAAAACTAATTAACTCCGGAAGGTTTGAACGGCTTACCATCATCATCATCACCAATTACGAACGTTGTACGTATAAATTCCTTTATTCTAATGCGGAGGATAACCGCGTAAGAAAGAAACATTAGTTTATTTTTTACCAGACAATTGAAATAACTGTTTACTTCCTAGTGGGAACAAATCTCGTGTAAATAGTAACATTAGTTCCTTTTCTTTTAATCAATTAGCATAATTCTCGTAGAAGTAGTCAAGTTTACGTATTAAAACGCAAAACCGTATTAATGCAGAAAACATTTTCCTGTCGTACTTTATTTAACACCCAATACTAAAAGTTATTATTACCTGATAATTGAATTAAATACTTCGGTATTTAATTAACCAGAACCCGGTACGCCTGTAGTTTGTTTATTTAAATATTATACACCGTAGTAAGTTACATTTTTATATCACAAATATAAACATTCAGTTAGTAGATATTCTAGGTAAAGGAATACATTTATACTGTCTGAAATCAAAACCATATATAAGAATAGTCATGCGCATCACGGTTACTTTAAAGTATCGATTATTTTGTAACTGACCTCACAAACTCCATGGCGGACGTTGACTTATACTACCTTACGTAATATCGGTGACATTCCAGAACGGCGCCTATAACTCCTGTTTTTAGTCAGGACCGACTATACAATTTTTCTAAATAAATTATAAAAGTCATTTTTGTCCGGATTTTTGTATAATATGCCTTCAATTGAACAGCAGTAACTTCTATTTCCACAGAAACGTCTCAGGATCCAGTGAGTCCACTACCTGCCATCGAAGGGCGTTCATTAAGAGCGGAAGGCCCAAGGGAAGAATTGTACATATTTTATCCTTTTAATTTTTGCGTTTAGTTCATATAGTTATCGTTAGTTTAAGAGAGAAATATTTAGCATTGTACGAAATAGGACAATATACGTTTAAACCATTTTACTCTAATTATTCAAGGTGAATAGTGTTAAGCCTAAAGACACCGTATATAAGAACCACCCCCGTCTTGTTAAAAAGACACGATTGAGCTAGTTAGAGAAAAATTAAAACAAATCAATTTAAATTATTGTAAGCAAAGTAGCTTACAAGGTCATTAGGTGTCTGTCTTTTAGGGAAGGTATACAATGGCCCGACGTGAAGGATTGTGGCACGAGTTATAGCGTAACAGTATCAATAATTTTTGCGTTCTTTACAATGCTACCATTTTCTTCTAGCCAACTCCACTGTACGGAGTTCATGTACTTATCATCAGACCAAGTATCAACCATATCACCATCCACAAACAGCTGTACTTCCAGGCAGAAAAGTACAGGAACACTTCAAGCACCGTATTTAACATTATGTGATATAGTACATCTAGGAAGTGTTAATCTTACAAATCTCTAACCAGCATCCCTGAGTAAATAAATGTTTAATACGAAAATTAGTATCTTTTCTTTGTGTCAAGAAATTGATTCCAGTGACCCTTAGTAAATTTGTTTGATGGTTAAATTCAAATGAAAATTTGAGATAGAGTGGTTAAAACTGACTAATAGTTATTTATGGTATAAGTGAATAAAGACAAACTTTACCCACCAAAGAATAAAGTGTATACAATTTATGAAAATGTAAATTTTTAATTGTGTATTTTAAATCATACAATCTAAACGTTTCGATAACACTTACAGTTATCTTCGTCACTAGTATTATCTATTAAAATTGTTAAAGATGTTGAAAACAATTTTGTCAAAGTTGAAAAATTATGTTTTAAGGTAGAAAAACTAACCGATCGTACCTCACAAATAACATATAAAGTTAATAAAGTTTATTATATAATAAATCAGCAATAAATAAGATCAGTAATCACACAGAAAACGTGTAAATGTACTATTACTTATTATTTAGAAATGAGCGCCGTATTTTCCATATCCAAAACCGTAACCTCCTACTTGTGGAGCGGCTAAACCAAAACCTGCATGTGCAACTGGTAAAGGAGCAGCAATAGCAGCACCAGCGTAACCAATTCCATGTCCGTAACCTATACGGGCAATTGGAGCTGGAGCAATAGCTGGAAGAGCTGGTATAACTGGTTCAAGACTTGCTACTTTAGTCACAGTTGGTGCGTAACCGATGGCTGGTGGTTGTGGTACTGCATAGCTATATCCAGGTGTTTCGGTGTATTTTACACGTGGGGTGATAACATCGCTTCTGTATGATGATGAGTATGATCCAGGTATGAAGTCGGTTTTTGTAATTGCTGGAGAAACGTAGCTTACAGCTGGAGCGTGGTGTACAACCGGTGCTGGTGCTACGTATCTTAAAGCTGGTTCTAGATAACCAGCATTGGCAACAGCAAAGATGGCGCAGAATACAAAAACCTAAATTAAATTTTTGATTATATTATGCAAGATTTTGTATTACTTACCTTATAAGACATTGTGTTGTGTGTTACAGTAAGTGATGCTCTATCAATAATTTTCTGTCGCTTTTATACAATTTAGTTAAAAAACAACTTTCCTTATTACCTGCATTAAGTAAATCATAATGGTTGTTTTATGTAATTAGAAATACGTAATAAAACTTACTCAAACGGTAGCATCATTAGAAAGTAATTAATATATTTAGGAAATATGATTCAATGTTTTCAACTTTTAAACGCTTTTAATTTATAATGAAATCAATTTATAACAGAAATCTTGTGTTGTGGATGCACCACACAACTTTCTTTTGACGCCCAGTATGTGATTTCAAACGGTCCCTAAATGTACTCGTAGCCTTTAAAGGAATAAATACTACTACCATAAAGTAGGGTGAATACAACAAAGAGTACCTTCGGTAAATCTGTGGGAGAGAATTTTGCTGGCATCCTAAACTTTACTTCAGCGCCTTACAGCATCCTCCTGTCTAACCCCTTGGAAGAAGTCCGACGTCATTACGTAAATTACTCGCTCCTTCAAGTCAGGGATAGGTTATAACACTCTCAAGATAGTGTGTTTACTCACAATTCTCAAGCCCCTCGCCTCCATGAGTAGTTTTTCAACATGTGCATTGGTAGAGATGTTCCATTGCTGTGGCTAGCGTGATCTTAGGTCTCAGTGACTAGAGCTTTTTTAAGAATCCTGTGCACGATGGCTCTACGGTAACACAAATGCTAATGCAAAAAGTAATACTACTATTACTTTTTAATTTTGTATCAAGTAGTTTGTAAATTAAATTGTTGGGTTTATCAATTGGACAACGTAGGTCAAAAAATACAAAGAGAGAACATTAAAATAATGATTTTATTACACATTTATTTATTGCCTTGCTCCATGTAAACTCCTTTGTAATACGACTATTCAGAGTGTTCAGATAGTAGTCCCTTCGGTTTTCAATCGTTTTGTT
>JARFJB010000512.1:5830000-5897500 GCA_036346205.1 Vesta saturnalis | reverse complement strand
TTTGTCTCCACTTATTTGATTAAAAGCAACGATCTTAGTCAGTACTTGAGTAATTTCAAATGCACACACGGACACACGCGCGCACGCACGCATTGTGGGTGCGTGCGTTAATGTGTGCGTGCATGCGTGAGTGCTGGAGTGCGCGAGTGCATGCATGCCGCGCCCATGCGCGAGTGTGTATGTAATTTAGCACACTTAATTGATAGGGTGAAAAGCGTTAGACTTACCTGGAAATAAGGTTGGTACGCTTCTTTATCCGACGATCGAGGAAGGTTAGAGTGTGGCAATCGGCCCTGCGATTGAGCTTCCGTCTAGTGCTTGTGTAAGTAGTGTAAAGGATATTTTTAAATTAGGTACAGAAGAAGCTGTGAATTAGATAGCGGCAGTCCTGAACGAGAGCTGGTTAGGTTAACCATGAACAGTTTGTTGGAGCAAGGGACAAACATGCGGAAGATTTCGAAACGGACCTCTATTACACAAGCATGACGAGTAAGTTTTATTTAATCTATTTGTAGTCGGGCATGATCATTTCATAACTGATAATAATTACGCAAAATGGTTAATTAATACATAATCAATGTGGAAATCTGACATAAAGAGCTTCCAGTGTCCTTTTGTTGTAGCATTGATTCTGCGATAGGTGCGACTCGTGTACGTGTTCCTGCATTATGCACATGTCTCTCTAACTCCACCTTAGTCTTTATGTATGCTAGAACGATTGTTACAATTAGGGAAGTAAGCTGAAAGATAAACATCCACAAAACCTAGATAGGGTACATAAAGGCTACGGGAAACATGAAGACCTGTAATAAAAAAAAATGAAAGAGATGCGATTAAAGCGAAATAAGCGAAAAATGACAGCAAGAAGGCAATAGAGATAGATAGAGTTGAGTACATGTATAAATGTACAACAAGAGAGTTTTTCAGAAATCAACAAGAAGAGGAAGTTGTGAAGTATATACACCACTACTGACAGCAGATAATATCAGTTTTGTTTGAGTAACTATATTGGGAACGAAAATATTTGATAATAGCTAGTGAGACTTGTTCGAAACGTTATTAACCAACGGAATGGAGAAAATACAACGTGAAAATTAGGCAATTAAATCCGTAAAATTGGGAAGGAGATGTGGTTATTTTCCATTCCATTCGAACTAATGATCTTCCAACCACTTACGAAATTCTAAATTTAATTTTTTATTATTCCAGTTATGGTAAAAAAGATTGTGTAGAAAAATTGGAATCAAACAAGTTTATTGTTTATACAGGGTGATTGTTGGGACTTAAATAACGAGTACTCATGCAATTATGAAAGAAATTTTTACTTAGTTACCAATATAAATCATATACGCATGCAATTTGAACACACAAGAGCAACTACAAAGTTTGAAAATTTCATTCGTTGGGATGCCGTTGATTTCTTGGTAAGGACCAACGATGCCTACTTCACTAACTGCATCCCATAGTCATCCATACGGAGTATAGTGGTCTCTCACTCACGATTTGTGGATTCGCTGGACACAAAAATCGAAAGTTTTGTTTGTTTATAGTACCGTCCATATGAAAATAAACCTCGGTCGTTCATAAGGATGACAGTTTCGCCGTGTTCATTAAAGATTTCCATCACACCATGACAAAAGTCTACACGATGTCTCAATTGATGACATACCGCAGGCTTGCATGGATGAAATTGAAGAGCCGTGACCAAAATTTTCACTGTGTCTACGCGAAGTCTGAGAGCTGCTGTCCGCTTCCTCGTGGAATGGTTAGAGCTACGCACCGTTGCAATCCGTACTCGCTCAATATTCTCCAGGATACGAACTGTTTTTACCGGTCCTGAGGGTATCTTTTTCAACAACGATCCTTCCTGTGATGTTGGAATTGTGCATCCAACGCAATATTGTGTTCCGATCAGAGAGCACACCGTGCCCCGCAACGTAACAATCTAGACGAAATTTTCCTGGTAATCAGCCTGTATCAAGAACCAACCGACTTCGAAACTTGGTTGGATCCTGTATGGTTTATATACAAATTGATATTTCCAGACTATTATTATTTTTATTATTATTGTTAATTGTATTTTATATTTGTGGGTCAAGTTCTAGACACCAATGGAAATGTCTAGCTATCTCTACACGGATCAACTGCTAATGATTCTTACCACTACCCATCACAACAATTTGGTGATGCCAAGGGATTTCTACGTTTAGTGAAGTATTCTTAACATTTTGTACAACGTGATAACACGGGACCTGTAGTGTAACTTTTTATCCGAAAAGAAGGAATGCTTTCGCTTTTCTTCATTGTAAAAAAAACTGTTACCTCGGTCAGGTTGGAACCCGTCCCTCTCGGGTACATGGCCAGCAGTGAAACCGTTCGAATAACGTAACAGTTATTAGTATTATTAATACTTTGAGTAATTTCAACTAATAAATTAATCAATTTAAGCGATATGTGGAATGAATAATGACTTTACGATAGCCAAATTTAACACTGCAAGCTCATGAAAGTGTAAGCATATTATTGTAATATTTCAAAGTATTTCTAGTTTACATAAACGTTATAAACGCACTTTTATTGATATCAGTCATATTGAGCCGAAAATTTAAGAAAACGTAAAACTTTTTGACTTCCACAAGGTGAAACAAAGTGAATTTTTTCTTCTTAAAAAGGACCATAAGTCCATTTCAATACAAAAATGGTTGTTACAAATTACGCTTATGTTTGAGTGGTTTACGTGGACGACCATCCCCAGTATGGGGTTATAATAATTTTTTCTCTAAGATAATGAAAGTTTTGTTGTGGTAACTTTTTCAGTCGCACTGTTCTTGCACATACGGTATATTGTTTCAGCGGCCTCCGACGAATTCGATCCATGGCTATTTTCAAACCAATTTTCGATAAACGATTGTATTTCACTCCTAAATGTACTAAAACCTGCAGATTTAAAGGAAATTGGTTTCTCCCCTGAACGTTCGCATTTTTCTTTTCAACTACACGATTTGAAAGAAACGTAGCACTTTCAATATTTTTTGAATCTAACTTTTTCTCAAAATAACAAAAAATCTAGTTCTTTGTTGTACAATTTGAAATGTATAATAGCTTCAAGATTTATTGCACAAACTGAATTAGTTATTTCAACACGTATTTCGAATAAATCAGCAGAGCTTTATAGCAATGGTAAATAGACATTTCGTACGTCATGGAGGTTTTGTGTTTGGCGACTTCGAGTTGTATTGAAGCAAATACTGTAATTAAGCTCTGTTAGTTCAGGGTAAATGCTAGAAACAAGTTTTTTTTAAGTTTGCACAACAATTATTATTGTTTAGAAATGAGCGCCATATTTTCCATATCCTAAACCGTAACCTCCTGCTAGTGGAGCGGCTAAATCGAAACCTGCATGTGAAAGTGGTAGAGGAGCAGCAATGGCAGCAGCAGTGTAACCAATTCCATGTCCGTAACCTATACGGGCAATTGGAGCTGGACCAATAGCTGGGAGAGCTGGTACAACTGGTTCAAGGCTAGCTACTTTAGTTACAGTTGGGGTATAACCATTTACTGGTGGTTGTGGTACTGCATATCTATATCCAGGTGTTTCGGAGTATTTTACACGTGGAGTGATAACATCGCTTCTGTATGATGATGAGTATGATCCAGTAACGAAGTAGGTTTTTGTAATTTCTGTAGAAACGTGGCTTACAGCTAGAGAGTGATATGCAGATGGTGATACGTATCTTAAAGCTGGTTCTAGATATCCAGCGTTCACAACAGCAACGGCTGCGCAGAATACAAAAACCAAAAATAAATTTTTAATTACGTTGTGAAAGATTTTGTATTTCTTACCTTATAAGACGTTGTGGTTTGTGATACTAAGTAAATCATAATGATTGTTTTATATACTTTGAATATGTAATAAAACTTACTCACTTGATAGTATCATTAGTATGTAATTAACTTATTTAGGGAATATGATTCAATGCTTTCAACTTTTCAGAGCATTTCATTTTACAGTCAGATAAATCCTTGATAAAAATCTGGTGTTGGAGTAAACACCACACTACTTTTCTTTTAATATGCAGCACCCGATTTAGAGCGGCATTATTAGATTTATGTGTATTCATGTAGACCCTAAAAGAATACAATTTATTATAACTAAATAAGATGAATTACAATAATGAGTGATTTTGGAAGACCTGTATGAGCCTAACTTGATTGACATTCTAAATTATGCACCACCTCATCTCAACAGTCCCGTATCTTCAATCCCTTGCAAGATGTCAAACTTTAATACGTGTATAACACGTCTTCTCAAGTCAACGATGAATTATAATTCCCTCAAGATAGTGTCGTTGCTCACATTACAAGCTCTTCGAGTCACCGCCATGAACAGTTTAGTAACAGATATATTGGTAGAGATGCTACATTGTCACAGCTGGAAAGATCTAGAGATTCCAACGCCTAGGGGATTTTAAGGATCTCGTGTACTACGGCCCTCAAGTAATACAAACGCAAGGGTAAAAACATTCTAAACACTTTTTATACTGAAGACAGAACAAATGGCATGTTCATATCTGCTGTCCATAAATTCAATTCATCAGTCTGTCTGTTGGACAGCATAGGTCAAGCAATGCAAAGTTTTGATGTTAGGTGCAAGAAACATTGTTATAAATGTAGACATTTAAACTAATCGAATTAAGCTAAACACCAACACTTACTTAACTTAACTGAAAAAAGGGTATTAAATAGTTAAATTCTACTAAAAATAAATTAAGAAGGGCTACATTTTGGAAAATACTAATTTTTTTAAGCGTAAGGAAGTGTACCAAACCAAATCAATTAATGAATGATTAAGATGACCTATTAGCTTTACCATACTAAACATTTTAGATAAAGAGGGAAATAAATAACCTAGTTTTTTATTCGCTAGTTGCGATTTTCTAAGACCTTAGAGTAGAGTTTTATTACACATAATGTCCTCAACAACACACAGCTGATACTGCATGTAATTAAATTTTGTTAAACATGCGTTGGTGTTTTATGGTGTATGACTACTCTGTGGATGTAATTCAAAGCATTATTTACTAAAATTAAGAGCCGTTTTTTTTGCATCTGCTCTATTTGATCCCTAAGGTAAAATCTACGGACTCCATTGCCCCAACTATTGTTTCTAGGCACATTGTTCCAGGAATAAAATTATGTAAAAGGTGCAGAATTCAGACTGTAGCTATTAAAAACTTAGTTTCTAATTGTGGATTAACTGCAGTCTATTATCTAGATGAGTGACTATTATTAGTACAGACAAATTAATTCAAAAACGGTAATAATTCGTAACAATCTGTATTTATGGAAACATATCCGCCTTAGGGGTCTGCCTAACGCAGTGAACTTCTACAAAAATCTTATTAATTCAGTTTAAGCATTTTCAATAATTAACTTTTAGATTTATTTGACATCGTACTAAGCAACTTTGTAAAAATGAAATAAAAACTAAATTGTCTGTAAAAACATGTTTTTGCAGATTTTCCTATAAAATTATTAAGATATCGAAAACTGAAACACTAATTTGCACTTTAGCATTTTTGTTGCTAACAAATTACGCGTCGTCTCAAGAAGCATGGAACAGATAAGATTGATGTTCTTCCAAAATGTAATCAGCCCTAGAAGAAATAAAATGAAGCTTAAATACGAAATCCGAGGTATGAGAACACACCCCCCTCACATACACATACACCCATACACACACGCAGATACACACGTATTCACACACACACACACACACACACATACACCCATACACACACGCAGATACACACGTATGCACACACACACACGCACACGCACACGCACACGCACACGCACACGCACACGCACACGCACACGCACACGCACACGACACGCACCGCACGCAGCACGCGCACGCGCACGCCACGCACACGCACACGCACACGCACACGCACACGCACACGCACACGCACACGCACACGCACACGCACACGCACACGCACACGCACACGCACACGCACACGCACACACGCACGCGCACGCACACGCACACACACGCACACGCACACGCACACGCACACGCACACACACACACACGCACACGCACAAGCACACGCTCACGCACACGCACACGCACACGCACACGTACACGCACACGCACACGCACACGCACACGCACACGCACACACGAACAGGCACACGCACACGCACACGCACACGCACACGCACACGCACACGCACACGCACACGCACACGCACACGCACACGCACACGCACTCGCACACGCACACACACCCAATACAAGTTTATATCGATTTATTCTCACCTTTAGGGCTTCCACTTTCCCTGTGTAGGATTTCGATATTTATTAGAGGGTGTTTAGGAAAAGGATTTTTATTGTATATTTTTCAAACATCAAAAATGGACTACCCTGTATAATTTTCATTTTCTATCAAAAACTATGACTAATGCATATGTCTAAAATTAAGGACTAAAAAATTATTTCTCTAAAATTTCTAAGGAATTTTTTTTTGTTTACATTCTAGTAGGTCATGATTTTTTAAAGGAGTAAACGTTTGCAAAAAAAAGACAAACGATACTGCAATAAATAGCTAATATGATGACCATTTACTCTATACACTACCGCACCCGTTTTTCAAAATATCTCCTAAGGTTTTTCAGGATATCTGGTGTTACAGTAGCAAACGCATCCTTTATTCTAATCTTCATGTTATCAGTAGTGGTAGGTGTAGTGTTATAAACTAAATCTCTAATGCAACCCAAAAAAAAGGAATCCATGCTGGTTAGTTCAGGAGATTTGGGTGGAAATTCATATGGACCTCCCCTTCCAATCCATTTATTGGGGAACTAATTGCCTATCCAAATAATTCCTTAGATTCCGACTAAAATGTGGAGTGGCATCATCTAGCTCTAACCACAATTTGGTTTCTAATATCTAAAGAAATTTTATCTAAAAGACTCGAAAATTCTTGTTCTAAAAACCGTAAAAATTTTACGCAGTTCGAGTTTACATAAAAAAATATGGACCAATCCCATGGTCTCCTACAATTCCCCCAAATGCAGTGAGGCTCCACCGATTTTGGTGGTGGTGCGATACCGGTGACGGTTTTGAGTATTATAGTCATGAAAATTGGTTTACCAAGCCGTTGTTGTAGAAAGTTCATTCGTCGGTAAATAAAACATATTTAAAGAGGTCATCTTCTTCCCCAACTTTTTCAAGACTCCATACACAGAAATCCAACCTCTCTTGAAAGTCTCGACCAGATCAATTCTGATGGAGTTGTATGTGATAAGGATGGTATTTAGGTTTTTCAAGATTCTCCAAAGACTTGCTTGACTAAACCCAGTTTTTTAGAAATTTATCTTGAACTTAAATTTGCATTATCAACCACTGAGTCTAAAACTAAGAACTCATTGTACTCTGTATTTACAACATACTTTTCTCTAGTTAGTTTCTTGTAGGATAAACTACCAGTTTCACAAAAAGTTTGTAGCAGTTCTTCAAAAGCTCTTTTGTCTGGATATGGTCGATCGAGATGCCTTTTTGTGTATACCCTTGACGCAAACAAACAATTTCTAAAAAATTCACCAAGGATAAACGTCATATCCACTCTTCCTTCTTGAGAAGAAGAAGATCATTAACTACTAGAATGTAAACAAAAAAAATTTCCATAAAAATTTTAGAGAAAAATCTTAATAACCTTTTAATCGTTAGTTTTAGACATATGTATTACTCACAGTTCTTTAATAGAAAATGAAAAGTTATTTCACATAAATAAAAATTATACAGGGTGGTCCATTTAAGTTAAGTGGCTTTTTGATGTTTGAAAAATATAAAATAAGAATCCTTTTCCTAAACACCAGTACTAAATATCAAAACCCAATATAAATTTGTGTTACTCACAGTACGAGGTTTCCGTGCCTTTAGATCTTGTTTAAATTAATATTTTCCTTAAAATCACAATTTTAAAATTGGTAAGCGATAGATATAGGGAACACTTTGAATAAAATTGATTTAATTTTTTAACGTATAATCTAAATATATATATATATATATATATATATATATATATATATACTGTAATACAGAGTACAGTATCATGTAATGGTCATTGGTTGTGGTAAGCTGTATGCTATATCCCTCGGCAATTGCCTTCGTACGGGTGAAGGTGACATCTCGTCGGCTGAATTTACCAGATAAGGTATCCCAGCTCTCCTTCTGAATAAGAATCACCGACAGTACCTTCTCCCTAGTAACGGTGGCATCCATGGTATGCAGGGGGCTTGGTAACGTTGATAGTCGGGGTGTAGGCGTCTTTGTTTCTTCTTCTACAGTCTGAATGCTTTGTCGTATATTGTGGGTTCGTCTGCTGTGTGGTGGATACGTGCCGCTACTACTACGGCTACGGTAAGCGGGATCTCCCATGTCTTTTCCTTTGTCCTCCTCGTGTTGTTGCCCTGAATGTTAGGGATACATCATGGTAAGTCTAGCAGCGATGAATCCCGTGCGGCACTCGCGCGCTGTTGATTGGCAACGGTGACAGTAGTGCTTCTTCCAACGACCAAAATCCAGGTCACTCGGCCGAGTAGACGTACATCCGCGTTTTAGCTGCTGGCTTTTACCTGGCATCGTGGTAACGATACAGGTAGAAGCACGTTTGCTAAAAGTTCTTTTACTTTTTCGCAAGTGCGATTTAATTTATGATTTTAATTATCACAGACACACTAATTTGATTACTTTAGCGTAACGAGTCGTTTGATTAAAAATGATTGTAGGTGGGCATGGCTACTAGTGTGACATACGCGTCGCCTACAAAAATGACAGTGGTAAGAACAATAGATTGCTTCTTAAATCAAAATAACATTAATTAAAGAAAAAGGATTAACTAATAAATAATTAATCTGGGCAGCTGACGTAAAAAACGTCTAATCTTTATATATGCTAACATGATGCCGCGTGCACTCCTTATTCCCCCTGTGTCGGGTAGGTCTTCGGGTACAGTTGTATGGTTAATACAATAAACGAGGTAATCTTAATAGAAACACATCCACAGAACCTAGTGAAGGTACAAAAAGGTAACCGTACACATATAAATCTCTGCTAAATAATACAATTATCATAAGGACAGCAGTAATCAAAGCAAAACAAACGAGAGGAACGATGAAAAAACAACAGAAAGACGACAACAGAGTTAGATAAAAATGGAACTGGAAAATATGCCAGCCAACAGCAAGAAAGAGAGAACATGAATAGAGAGGGAGAACCTCGCTTCCAATTAAATCCGAAAAGCTGCAGCTCAAAGAAAATTTCTGTTTTGCAACCCAATTCGAAGATCCTGCAGCAACTAGAGAATTCTAAATTTAATATTTTATAAGTGAGTATTCTACTCATGGCAAAGTTCTTAATTTGTTCGTTTCTCTATTGATCTGTTGGATTTGATAGTATCTACTACTACTACTGTGTACACTCACGAACACAAGAGTCTGCTCTCAGAATCCGTTGTTGTACTATTATTTGTACCGTAACAGGCCCCACAGCGTTAAACCGCCATCTTATTTGTTATTATTCGAATTTTGTTTTTATGGGCCGACATCATATATCATCTCTGTATGTATGAATTGTTAATGGTTATTTAGCACTACACAATTGAAGAAAATTGGTTTCTTCTCTGCCCCTTTGCATTGACGTTATCAACTGCTGAATTTTGAAAAAACGTTGTATGTGATTTATTTTTTGAATCACAAAATTTATTTTTCAGAATTACAAAAAATTTATTCTTTGTTGACACGCCTTGTAATGTACAATTGTATCAGGATTTAATACACAATTTAGACTGGAACTAAAGTCGCACATATTTCGAACAGATCAGTGAAATTAAATGGTACGTAAACATTTAGTATCCTTGGAGGTGTACATTATACGACTTCGAGTTGCATTGGATAACATACAGGGACTAAACTCTGTTAGAAATCATTGAACACTGTAAATGCATAAATACGTTTTTTGTACTATTTTCGAAAATACACACCCAAGTTTAATGTTGTTGAACTGTTTCGTACATACGATGCTAACAACCAACAATGTTTATTGATAATAATAATAATAATAATAATCCAATCAAACACAAATAGGATCATCAATCACACAGAAAACGTGTAAATGTACTATTATTTGTTATTTAGAAATGAGCACCGTATTTGCCATATCCTAAACCATAACCTCCTGCTAGTGGAGCGGCTAAACCAAAACCTGCATGTCCAACTGATAGAGGAGCAGCAATGGCAGCACCGGCGTAACCAATACCATGTCCGTAACCTATACGGGCAATTGGAGCTGGTGCAATAGCTGGAAGAGCTGGTATAACTGGTTCAAGACTTGCTACTTTAGTCACAGTTGGTGCGTAACCGATGGCTGGTGGTTGTGGTACTGCATAACTATATCCTGGAGTTTCGGTGTATTTTACACGTGGAGTGATAACATCGTTTCTGTATGATGATGAGTATGATCCAGGTATGAAGTCGGTTTTTGTAATTGCTGGAGAAACGTAGCTTACAGCTGGAGCGTGGTGTGCAACCAGTGCTGGTGCTGCGTATCTTAAAGCTGGTTCTAGATACCCAGCATTGGCAACAGCGAAGATGGCGCAGAATACAAAAACCTAAAATAAATTTTTGATCATATTATGTAAGATTTTCTAATATTTACCTTATAAGACATTGTGATGTGTGTTACAGTAAGTGATGCTTTATCAATAATTGTATGGCGCTTTTATACAGTTTAGTTAAAAACAACTTTTATTATTACCTGCGTTAAGTAAATCGTAGTGATTGTTTTATGTAATTAGAAATACGTAATAAAACTTATTCATTATAATGTAATTAACCTATTTAGGAAAAAATCCAATGTTTCCAATATTTAATAGAATTTTAATTTACAATGCCTCATACAGATATGTTCTTGCTGTGTACATCACACACCTTTTAAAATCCAGTATGCGATTTGGAACGGCGGCGTTGATAGACTCATATATGTACACCTGATCTCCAAAGGAATAATGATTTTTACTATTTCGATATAAAGTATATTAAATTTCACAAGACATAATTTTTCAATACATTAAAAAAATTACTTAATACAGTTAAAATGTTTTCAAGATCGATTTATCGAGCAAAACGCCTAGATCTGGTTAACTAGAGCTATGAGGCAACCATGTCCAGTTTTTTTTAATTAGAATGATCTGGAATTAGAAATACCTCTACTTGCAATAGATGCCTTACCCTCATTACGGATTAAAGGAAAACGAAAAAGTACTTAAAACTAAATTGATTCATACATAAACTTTGGAATAATGAATTTTCAAGACAATATTGGGTGGTGCTTACTGTAAAAGTAGTTTCAGTAAATAAATAAACCAAATGTGGTGTTTTGAAACTAACAAAGATAAATTCATACTATGAACAATTAAAAAGTATCTACAGCCCTGTGATATTTGGTATAAATTGTATTGACTATGGTATCAATTATTACTCAGAATGCTTTAATATTTTAGTTAGTACTCACGTTGATCCTTAAAATCTTCCATACCTATAAAACAGTACCGTGATAACTGACTGACAGACAAAGTACTGCCTTAACCGGTAGACACAAAAGCTTGAAATTAGAATTAAATATTCCTAGTTCACTCTAGGCGGCGCTAAGAAGGGATTTTTTCAAATTCCGTTTTTAAAGCTCATAATTTAAATACTGTCATTGAATAGAGATACTATCGAAACCTTTAAAAAATTATTTATGTAACTTCATTACCAAAAACGCACAATCCCAGATCATACAGTGACTTAGTGTAACTATCTCGTTTCTGCCTAGTTTCATAAACGCACAAATCCTTTTCGCTAAAACAAGCTGGCAGTAACTAAATTCTATCATCATCCTTATCATTGGTGAAAAGCGTTTTTCCAAAAAAACAGAATTGTGACATTTATCTTCATGAAAAACCTCCTTCACGTCCAAATCTTTGAATTAAGCCTTGAAGGCGACATATACTGCGGGCACATCGTGGAAAACGTCTGACAGCAGTGTTGCTGTAACGTTAAGCTAAGGATAATCTGTGCAAACCTACGTGTCTATACAACCTACCAAAGATCCACAAGGAAATTATTCCTATGAGGCCAATTGTGAGCGCGAGAGAGTCAATTAACACATTATTTGCTAGAGATCATCACTCCCTTATCGGACGATATCGAGCCTGTGGTCTAAATCACGTAGTACTTTATAGAAATCATCATAAGCCTGTAAACCAACAACAAATAAATACTTGTATGTTTCGACACCTACCACCAACAAGGGACTAGCCTTTGTAAGGGTCAGGCTAGACAAGGATGAAATATTAGACGAACACACGCAACTCCCAGTAAACACAATAATAAAACTTCTACAAATCTGCATTAGGACAACATATTTCAAGTAGATGACAAAAAGAGCTTGGGATCGCAATAGGTTCCCACTATTATATGGAAGACCGAGCCATATCCGAATTCGCAGAAAAACTAAGGATGTGGCTTAGATACGTGGACGGTAAATTCTTAGTTTGTCAACACGGCAAGCATAAGCTGGATGAATTTCTAAGTTTTCTAAATAGCCGCGTACTCTCAAAAACATTCACAATGGAATTAGAGTCGGAACAAAAACTGCCATTCCTGGATGTACTTGTACACAGGAGCGACAAGCGTATACAGGAAACCTACCCACACAGGGTGGTACTTAAGTACCTACGTTACAACTCCAACCATCACAAAAATGTAAAGTTATGCGTGACAAGGTCTTTGCACGACAGAGCTGAAACAATATGCTCTAAAAAAAAGGACCTGAAAAAAGAAAAAGGAAATATTGCTCATCAACTGGGTTTCTAGTTTCCTTGATAAAAGACGAATACGTGTCGTAGTTGATGGCTTTTTTTCAGAAGAAGTTAGCATTAACGCGGGCGTATCACAGGGATCCGTTGTAGCGTCTTCACTTTTTCTGCTGTACATAAATGACCTTATTTCTTCAACAACTAACCCCATACATTGCTTTGCTGACGATAGCAATCTCCACTGCAGTTCATCTCAGTCTACTCATAGTGATAATCCACCTTCTATGTCAAATCAAGAAATTAAAGCTGAAATGGCAAATTCAACGTATTCTCGAATGGGGAAGCAATAATCTAGTTAAATTTAATGCTAACAAAACTCAGTGTTGCCTTATGTCCGCCAAAAAAGATCGATCATTTCCTGTTGTAAGTATGAATGGCTCAGTTCGTAAGTTTTCAGACTCTGTTACTCAGTTGGGTATGACTGTATCTTCAAATCTCTCAGGGGTTGACCATCTTCTGTCAGCTATCAAAACAGCTGCTCGTAAAATAGGCTTTTTGTACAGATCTAAGCAGTACTTTACCTCTCGACAACTCCTTCTGCCGTATAAGGCCCAAATTCGGCCTGATCTGGAATATAATTCTCACCTCTGGGTTAGTGCTTCCCAATACGCTCTCGATATCATTGATCGTATTCAAAAGAAAACGATTAGGCTTATAAATGACCCGTCCTTAACTTCTCACATACAGTCCCTTCAGCATAGAAGGATGGTTTCGGTTCTTTCTTTGTATTATTATAGTTATTGCAACGGCTATTGTGCTGCTGAATTACGAGAAACACTTGGTTCGCTCATTCACATCATAAGCATGCAGTACAAATCTCCACCGGTCGTACCAAACGGGCGCAGTCTACATTTTTCTACACGGTTTCTAAACTCTGGAATGATCTCCCCAATTCCTGCTTTCCTTTCACTTATGATATGAGAAAATTTAAGGTAGCTGTTCATTGGCATCTATTGGCAATTCATTATCCCTCTATCCATCCTCCTAAGTGATCCTGAGTGCTTTAGCACGATAGGCCAAATTTAGCCTGTTCAGGTCCACAATCATAAAAAAAATGACACTTAAAGAAAACGACTACCCTGATCTAACACCTAACCTAAACGGTAACCGACAAAAACCTGGGACCAAATACGTGGGATAGGCAGAAAATACAAGATATGTACTGCATTCAAATCCACAAGAACGCTCAGGGGAATACTAACCAACACTAGACCATACAATGAAGACCAGAATTGTCTATACAACCTACCATACGAACGCTGTAGATCATACATAGGAGAGAGCAGTTGACCACTCAAGTTAGAACACAGTAATGTAAGAGTAAAATCTGAAAAGGTGAAATAGAAGCATCCAATATCTTCGATCATATCTGAAATGAAAACTACCGAATCTAGTGGGTTAACATACAGATAGTGGCAAAGGGCGAGAGTGAGCGTCGCCGAAAACTAAAAGAAGTAACTTACATACCACTGACAGAAACTCCAGTAAGTCAGACTAGTGTGCAAGCGGAACCCATATGGATATCAATAATGCGCAAAAAGCTTAGGCGCATTATGTGCGATAAAGCACTTCGTAACTACGAAAGAGTTATGTATTTATATATATATATATATATATATATATATATATATATTATATATAAATATATATATATATATATATATATATATATATATATATATATATACAGGATGTCCCAAAGTTCCGAAAACACTAAAATTATGTTCTTTAAATGGAACTTACCCAGTTTGATTTAATGTTTTGATTCTATGCTAAATTATGAATCACTTTTATAGAGGTCGTTTTTACTTATAAGCCATTAATTTTGGATTGTGGAGCTTTTTTAGGTAGAATTTCTAAATACAGGGGTCTGTTCAAACATACTCATCCTTCCGGATTAGTCATAGTAATTAATGCCTTTTGATTTCTGATTGTCTGCCGCATCTTTTAAGTGTTTACTCAACAACCTGCTCAATCGCATGTGCGTTTTGCGATTTTTTAAACATCACAAATTCGAAATGTCAAAAACTGATCTTTTTGAAATGGCACCCTCTATGTATTATAGTACTGGTCAAAAGCTATTTGACAGGTTTTCCTTCAATATAAGATTTATATTGTCCAATGTAAAAAATCTAGCTTGCTGTCCTAAAAGAACTGAATTTCGAGAAACTTTTCTACTTAAGACAATAGAAATCAACTCTCAAGGTGAATTTTGTCCGCCAAGATCTAGTTGATTCCGTATACAGTCTTAGTGAACCGAATCGGAATATTTATTGGCTTAAAGAATCTACAGTCAAAACACCCAGAATGCCGCAAAGTGCTGCATTTGAAAAATTGAAGCACAGATTTGTAGCTACAGGGAGCGTTACGTACAAGAAAAAAGAATTATTATCACGAAAAGTAGACGAAAACCTGGAGTTCGTTTAATGTTACTAGAAAGTCTAACAATGAGTTGCAGAGAAATTGAGGCAGAAACTGACATATCGCCAACCAGTATTAACCGAATTATGTTAAAACACGAGTATCATCTCTACCACCTTGAGCTACATCAAGAACTTTTTGGAGATGATTTTCAAAATCGAGTAAATTTTTGTGAAACCATGTACAGTTTGATTAATAGCGACTGGAACTTTATGCATACAATATTATTTAGTGATGAAGAAACATTTAGGAGTAATGGTTCCGTTAATCGACTCAACATGCATTACTATGAAACTGAAATCTATCATTGGATGCATACAATTGATCATCAAAATAGATATGTCTTTAAATGTCCGGGCTGGAATTCTTGGGATCCAAGTAATCGGTCCATTGTTTCTTCGTTGGTGTTTTTAATGGTGTGAGATATCGATAATTTCTTCAAAGTGATCTCTCACTTCGGATTTAAAATGTGGATTTGCATAAGCGAAGGGTCATGTGGCTGCAGGAGGATGGACCCCCTGTAAATTATCATCGAGTAGTTCGAAAATTTTTAAATGAAACCGTTCCAAATTGTTAAATAGGCAGAGGAAGAGCAATCACCTGCTCATTCCCCCGACCTTACTTCGATTGATTTCTTCCTTTACGGATTTATTAAAGGAAAGGTGTATAAACAACTGGGGAGTTCGCGATACATTCCGTTTAATAAATGCAGATAAGCTATCTTTTAGACGAAAACTGCATGTTCATATTGAAGTGAATGGGAATTGCGGTATTCAAATTTTAATCATACGGCTCTCTTTAGTTTTTCCCCAAAAATTACAAAAACTTGTTATCGTTGCAGCGAACGCCCTCTAGTTTGTTTTTTTTAAACTAAACTCTCCAACAAAAAACACCCTTCCAAAGACTATAAGTTTCTCTTTTAAACGAGACTAAGGATATATCCGTTCAGTGGTTCAGGAGATATTAAAATGAAATATTGGAAAATACATTGGCCTCCCTCTCCTTTATTATGAAAGATACGAAAAAATAAACATGATGCGGTATCACCCAAACCCTCAAATGATATTTTCAAAGTTATAGCTCATCACCCGGTTTTCCGGGATAGCTTGAATTTTATGTCTCTTCGTAAGAGTTACGCCCCCTATCGGTTGGGGGTTGAGGATCGGAAGGAACGGAGGTAGGGTTCTGAGGGGGGAAATACTTCCCCAGCATTCGTCTAAATAGCCGCACATTGTGTGCATATGCGCTGTGATCATGCCGCTACAAATGTATGAGGTAAAGCCCCTGAAAAAACCTCATACAGGGTAGACGGTAACGGAAATCGTAACCATTACCTCCCAAATGCTAAGCAGGTCGTGTTACCACTACTCTATTAGCTCGGTTGTCGAGATAGAGTCGCTCTCTACCCTTATCCGGACACCAGGTACAATCGCAATAATTTTTCACATATTAAGAAATGTTACTTCTAGGTATGAAAACAAAGGCGTAATAACCTGAAGTCATTAGAATCTGTACAAATGAAGTTCTCTTGTCAACCAATATTTTACTAACATTTCCACTTCAACCTTTTAAATCAATTTGATATCCAATAAAATAACTTTTTACATTAAAAGTGATGCAAAATGTGTTCGTTTTTGAGTGAACGTAAAAAAAAGCATTTCATATCGTAGAATAATCAGTTAAATATATTGTACATAAGTGAGTACTTTACAAGTAGATTAATTGATTATATTCATTCATATACTATTTTGGCACGAATGCACCAATATATCTTAAACTTATTCAGGAACATAGAAAGTATAAGGTATTTACATTCACTATTAGTGATAGACTTAATTATATACTTAATCATTAACGATGACGCGTAATTAATTACTCAAAAATTAACGTTCATACAAGATATGAATACGTATTACAATAAAGAAACAATTAAGAGAATATGCTGGAAATTAACATTAATAATCATCATAAACACATACTTCGTATGGAAAAAGTTGTTTAATTTACGATACATGTAATCTAGACGTATAAAAGCCACAGCTTCAGACTGAAATTCGTCAGTAGCAACTGTCGATCAAGAATTGTAATGTCTGTTAAGGTACTGTCAATAATTTATATTTTGTAGTATTTATAAAAGTAATCACAATTTTAGGTTTTGGTGTTTTCTTTATTAGCCACCCTGGCTAGCGCTGGATATTTGGAACCAGTACCAGCTGCCTTAAGAGTTTCAGTCCATGCTCCACAACCACTAATCAGCCTTGTATCTCCAGCAGTGACCAAAACTCACTACGTCCCTGGATCATACTCCTCATCTTACAGAACTGATGTTATCACACCACGTGTCAAATATACAGAAACACCTGGAGTTAGTATCACAGTACCACAACCAACCATCGCGATTGCACCCGCTGTAACTCGTGTTGAACACGTTGCCCCAGTAGCACCGTTTACTCCAACAGTTGAAAGAATTGAGAGAATTGAAGAAATTGCTCACACACCAGTCATACCTGCTATTACACGAGTAGAAACTCCAGCTCTTCTTCCCGTACCGGCACTATCATCAGCAGTGAGAATAGAACATTTAGCTCCTGCTCCCCTTCTTCCAGCACCAGCACTTCCAGCAGTTGCAAGAGTACAAACCCTTGGAGCAGCCCCTCTCCTTTCCGCATCAGTAGTTGCGCCAGCTATTGAAAGAATTGCACCCGTACTTCCAGAAATCTCAAGAGTACAACACATTGCATCCGCTCCACTTGTATCTGTACCCGCATTACCAGCAGTGTCAAGAGTAGAGCATCTTGCACCAGCTTCTCTTCTCGCTGCACCAGCAATTACAAAAAGTATAGCTTTCAATACTGCACCAGTTGTTCGTTCTGAATTTGCTTCTTTACCACTTGCACATGGTCTGGATTTACCTGCACATTTCGCACGCAATATCGACTTTGCACATCACTTATAAGTATGTTCTAATTTTTTAAACACGTTTTATGTGTAACTTTGAATAAAATTTTTAAGTTAATGTGACTTTCTTTAAAGGATTTTTAATGCAAAAGTTCAGTAGAATATTTTAAAAATACCTTTACTCTGTTTATCCACTTCGTACATTAATTCTATAACTAATTTCTATTCTATTCCCTAACGGTCCTTGAAATATTGTGGTTTGAAGCCACCTGGTCTTATGAATAGATACTAACGAGTAAAGAAGATAACAGTGCTGTAAATATCAAATTACTGGTATTAGAATGTCAGTTGGTTAATTGTCGTCTTTAACAGTTGACTGTTTTTTGCATCATTTGTGTTAAAATTATGCTTGTCATTTAATCAGATGAAGAATACACAAACATAATTTTCGTGTATGGATATTGCAACGGTAGTTAAATGGGCTCAGTTAGGGCATCTTAACGACGATACCCAAAACCGCCATCATCCAGAAAAGGTTCAGTAAAGCCATCACATCTCTTTGAGTAACAGGTATATTCCCCGAACCATCTTATTTGAAGAAATAATGCTGAATAAATGCTTGAGATTGTTGAAAATGATCTTAATACTAGTATGAGAGGAATTTCTGTATTTGCTGGACAAGCTAGGGAGGATGTGCGAGATACTGCGAGAAAAATAACTGCATAGGCAAAGGTACATTTACAAGGTGTGGAATCAACAATTCCAACTACGAATGTGTGTGGGCAATCGAAAACCTTCATACAGCTTGATAAACACATTTACCAGCAAAATTCTCTGTGAACGTTTGAGCTGGAATAATTAATAATAATGACGTTATCGGACCACATTTCTTCGATGGAAATCTGAACATCAAAATATTATGGAACTTTATTGGAAAATGACCTAATGACCTATCTCTACTACTTGAGGACATTCCTCTTCGAACCTGAAGTACTGTGTTCTCGTTATATGATGGTGCGCTCCGGCCCATTATGGAAGAGGTGTCACTAATTTCCTTAATGAACAGTATCCAAACCGATGAATAGGGTGTGGTGGTTCCATTGCTTGGCCACAGTGACCTCCAGATCTCAGTCCACCAGATTTTTTCGTGTGGGGACATGTGAAGACACTTACCCATGGGAAATCTTAATACTAGGGTGCAACTCATCCCGACGGTTCATGCAGCGTTTTATAAGATACAAAACAATAAGGAGAACTCCAACTGGGAACGAGAGCTTCGACAGAGGATTGAATTAAGCATTGCACAAGAGGGTGGTCACATTGAGCAGATTTTTTAAAGTAAACCACGTTTTTTCCGAAGCCCACGGGTAAGTTACTTCAGCTTCAAACCACGATAGACCAAGCACCGTTGGAAATGCGGAAAAAGTGTATAGAATCATTTTTGCTTAAAATTCATATACATGGTATCTCGAATAACACGGAGGCCAGCCAGCAAACATATAACTTACCATTCTATAACACTATAACAATTGAAATCATGTAAAAACGGTAATGTTTGTGTATTGCTAGTGTAAATTAATGCATTAATGCGTTTTTGTCTATGCATCTACTGATTAAGTTTAGGAGTTTAAAAAAGGTATTACTGCAAACCCCTAATTATTTTTGATAACATTCGCAGTTTCGTTCTTATAAACCGAAAAACATTATTTTATATTCGTTCTGAAAAGTGAAGAACTTATGAAAAACTAACTAATTCAGGTCTACAGTGAATCCAACGTTGCGAAAAACGTTCATTCAAACATCAGCGCAGTAGTAAATAAAAATCTGGTAGTGCTCCACTCTGTATAACAGAGGTATCGTTAGGGACATATCTTAAAAACTATTTTCAAGAAAACATGTCACACATGTTTAAGCCCAATTATCAATTATAGTTATGAAACTCTTAATTTTGCATGGATTTGCGGAGATTCCAGTTAGGTTACATGTCGTTTTGTTTTAATACCGCTCGAGAAGGGGATGTGCGTGTGTAACTAAACGAGCCCTGCTGTGGTAACAATTATCGTAAGAAGTAGCAGTGTTACGCTTAAGTTTGATCCAAGGGTCTAACATAAAATTAAGAACTGCCATCAAAATATTTGCTTTAAAAAAACAACCTTATTAGTGATGTTGAAAATACATTTCTTTACTAACGCTACCTCTCAGTTAGTTGGCTATCTGCTGCGATTTAGTAAAAATACGTAATTCGTAAAATTTTTTTTTTTTTTGTATAAGTGAGACTAAATTAAAGTGAAAGCTGTATTCCGCATAGCAGAATTTTGCTGATTGAATGTAATTTACGTAAGAATGCTTTGAACGCTTTTTTTATTTGTTTATGTCTGCAAATCCCGTAATAAAGTGAGATAATAGGTCTATAAGAATGTATAGTTTAATTTTAGTTCAGGTGTAGAATTTCTACGTTTTTGATAAAATTAGAAGTTTGATTTTAGGGTAAACAATTCAGTTCATATCCTCTTCTATCCTCTCCTGCTGTATTTACGTTCAGGAGTGTTTCTTGTGGAATACGCATTTTGCTCGTTTATCCCGCATTAGGGGTGTATTGAACAGGCACCAATGAGTCTATGGATGAAGTTTTAACTGATCATAATTCATCCTTTATTTTATTTATAGGACACACTTTATGCAGGGTGACTCTTGTAGAGCTAATATTATAAGAAGTTTATCAACACTTACACCGTTTTTACGTATAGTCTGACGCTTTATAAATGACATAAACACATTTGCAGTAGGTATCTATGGTAATGTGAATATCATTTTTTTTTTATTATTTTTTTGAACAAGTCCAAATTTTCGAGATAAATGTGAATAAAACAAGAACTGTAACTGCCAGCCCAAAAATGAAAACTGCTTTAGGGGCCTGAGAACAAGCAGACCACTTTATAAAGAGTTACCTGTTATTAAAGATTAAAAATAAATTTTCTCTCTTTGTAATTCAATCCGTGGATGTACTGTATGTATGTATAAACATATATATATATATATATATATATATATATATATATATATATATATATATATATATAATATATATATATATATATATATATATATATATATATATATATATATATATATATATATATGTACATACAGTGTTTGTATGGGATCCCGGAAACCATAAGAGTTACATATTTGCTTAAATGAAGAAAGATATTTGAAAAAAAGTAAAATTCTCCAAAATCGTTTCACAGCTTTAATTCGTTTATTTTTAAAGATAGATAAAAATTGTTTAAATTAATACAATTTGTAGATAATTTTGTGCTGAATAACGTTACTGTACTAGTTTCTTTAATTTTGCTTAACATTTTGAAGTTATGAAGCAAAGTTGAATTTTTTTAAATGTAAACCGTAGTTGGCTATGACATATTTTAATTGTACTTTATTTTTCTGGTTGTAATGATGAAATGGGTGTATTACTTATTTTAATAAACTTAGCTCTCCCCACAAACAGAACGACATCAATACTAGTTTAGTCAATGACCGTTTTCCCGTATGATTTTGCTAAACAACACAATTTCATAAAAATTTGGACTTAGGTTCTAATCACCCTCTACTTCAAAATTGACCCAGTACTGAGGGTTACCACCCCCTCTCGGGGGAGAAAAATGTTTGATTAAAAATAAGCCGGGGAATGGATAGAACGACTAATTCTAAGTAGTTCTTGTTCTGTAAGGTTTTTTCTGGAAGTCAACACATTTAGACTTATTCGCGAGTGAAAGTATCAATTTTTCAACGGAAAAAAAAACGGTTTTTCGCAAATAACAAGCAAGTATTTTATCGAAAAAATATCCTTATTAGTGTCAGCTTATAAATAATCAAAAAAGAATGGTGGGTTTATGGCGTGTGTAAATCCAATACTAACGGAGTAATAGCTTGTTGAAGGTTGGTTATTATTCGTCAAACGCCAAAATTGAAAGTTTCAACGTGAAATAACCAAAAAACAATGCATTTTTCGAGGAAAACTTTTAGAACCTTTTTTAAAGTGCTTGAAAAAACCTTCATTTTTGGTTTTCTATAGTATTGCCTATCATCAAAACTGAGCGAGTTATGACGAAAATAAAGTTGGTCCCTTTTTTATCGGCGACAAAAAAAAAATGTGAAAATCGTCCCCTAATTACTACCCCTATTGAAAATAATCGTTACCACTTTACAATTCACTTTATTTATGTACTTCAATATGCCCTAGAAGTTTGACTAATTTAAAGTGCTTAGTTTTGAAAAAAAATTGAGCATTTTGGTAATTTCCTAAAAAAATGCCCTTTCTTCAAAATAACTCAAAAACTATTAATGATACGCAAGATTTTGTAGAATACAAATGAGCACATAACAAAGGTTTACTTGGAAACCCAGTTATGGCTGGGAAATAGAAATATTAATCTACTTGATTGGGGTTGGGTTAATATTGAAGGAGTAATAAATCCAACCAACAATTGAAAACTTGAAATGATTATTTGTAGCTGTAAAAAAGGGTGCGGTTCAGCGTGCGAATGCCGAAGAATAGGACTTTTCTGCAAAACATATATATATATATATATATATATATATATATATATATATATATATATATATATAAGTGGTCGAAATGGTTGCCTCTGGCGCCCTCTAGAAACCACAACTAAATGGACCACAAATTTGAATTTGTCATCCCAAAAAAACCCCGTATACGAAATTCCATGAAACTATTTCGAAACAGTCGAAAGATATTGAAGAAAACGCGATTTTTTTCTTCAACTTTGACACCCTGTATCTCAGAAACGAAGCATTTCCGGACCCATGTACATATGAACTTTTTGCTTAGAATGATGAGTTCTAGTACTTCTTTAATTTTGGCGGATTAGATAAGATTCACCCTGTTATATATATATATATATATATATATATATATATATATATATATATATATATATATATATATATATACCGGATGCCCACGAGATCACTTTCCGGCTGCCATTTTTTAATTTATCTATCGATTTAAATGAAACTTGGCAGGGTTGTTACTCTAACCAAACGTCATTTTTAGGAATTTTTGTCAAGCATTTCCGACTTCCGGTTTCACCGGAAATGACCTTAACTTTTGATTTTTAAATGACACACCCTGTATATTTTTAGTTTTTCGGATTCTGGAGGTCATTTTACGGCCGATTGCGTAATATTTAAATCGATTTTTTTCCAAATGTAATTTTAAAATTGAATTTTATTTTCTCACCCAGAGTGCCATGACCATCTTAAAATCATTCTACATACTTAACTCACTTCCAGAAAAATGAAAACTCACTTTTATCTTTGTTAACTTTTTTACTATAAAGTTCTAAACTTTATTTTTGCCGTAGCAAAAAAGAAAGAAAAGGACAGACACATTATGGGCGCGTCTGAGAGTTGTTTTTAAAGCAGCACAATTTTAATGCATTGCTTTGCGTATTTTCCCAACTTTTTCAGTCAACGATTGAACAAAATTTATTTTAAAACAAACAGAGTGTAATAATTTTAAACAGTATTAAATATAATTAAAAAAAATTAATAACATTAACAATAATACGTATAACATTAACAATAGGTATTAGATTATAAAGTTTGGACCTTTCAACCACCAATTAAATTTTCAAAGTGCTGCAGTTCCACCTCTTGACATTTCCTAACACGAAAAACGTTGTTTTCTACGACATTCCAAAGCATGTCGGGAGTAATGCTAGCAAATGCCGCTCGTATACGGTTTTGTAAGATGTTAAGTGTTGTTGGCCGTGTTCGGTAAACAATCTCCTTGATATGGTTACCGGATCGGTCCACAGGTAGAGATAACATGTTCTCCAAATCGTTCTTCTAAGTAATTTTTCACAACAATAGCGTTGTGAGCCGGCGCACCATCTTGTTGATAATAAAGGTGTTAATTATTTATTTCCAACGGTAATTCCTCCAATAATTTTCAATTTCATGTTGTAAAAAACCCAAATATCGTTCTGCATTTAAATGCCCTTGGAAAAGAATCGGTCCCACAATACGAGTACCAATTATTCCAGCCCATACATTTACTCCAAATATCTCTTGAAAATTACCTTCCATCATTCGGTGTTCATTTATCGTTGACCAATATCAGTATTTTGCCGGTTGATCATTCCATTATTGGTAAATCTCGACTCGTCAGAATACAAAATAGAATTGTCTAGGCTATTATCGGTATCGTTATGTTCCAAGAACCAGTTGCAATATTCCAGTCTTCTAACAAAATCTCCCTCGTACAAACGTTGGTGAAGCCGGTACTTAAATGATTTGTATCCATGTTTCTTCAAGATCTTCCTTGCTGATTCTGCGCCAATGTCTAATTCAAAGGCAATTTCCCTTGTGGATGCTGTGGGGTTTTGAATGACATATGCTATTACATTTTCTTCCGTTTGTTCATTAATAATAAAATGTTGTTGCAAATTATCTGGTTCTTGGCGCATTTTTCTTATAAGGTAGATAATGTATTGTCTTGTAGGATGATGAAGACGCTCAGGATACTCTTGCCGATAAACTGGTTCGGTTTCCGCTGCATTTTTAGTACATTGTCCATACATAATAAGTATATCAACCTGCTCACTCTTGGTAAACATTTTTGTTAATTTTATAATTAAACTAAGTACAAACTTTAATTTAATTTTTAAGTAAAATATTAGATTTATGTTAATAAACAACAACCTTTATTATTACCTGTCAAACTTTTAAATTTACCATAGTGTTTCCATGGCAACCTAGCCACCTATTGTTTTCATGGCAACTCTGATGTGCTGTGACATAGGAAGTGTATTTTATTAAGGAGTAAGACGTAAATATAAAAATAAAAATGTTTTAAATCGAAAATGGGTAAAAATGACAAAACGTGTTATACGTCATTAGATTCGTTTTAAAATACTGCATTTAGTAGTTTTATGAAAGTGGTGTGCTTCCATTTAATTTTTTTGAGCTACGGCAAAAATAAAGTTGAAAACGTTCTAGTAAAAAAGTTAACAAAGATAAAAGTGAGTTTGCATTTTTCTGGAAGTGAGTTAAGTATGTAGAATGATTTTAAGATGGTCATGGCAGTCTGGATGAGAAAATAAAATTCAATTTTAAAATTACATTTGGAAAAAAATCGATTTAAGTATTACGCAATCGGCCGTAAAATAAACTCCAGAATCCGAAAAACTAAAAATATACAGGGGATGTCATTTAAAAATCAAAAGTTAAGATCATTTCCGGTGAAACCGGAAGTCGGAAATGCTTGTCAAAAATTCCTAAAGATGACGTTTGGTTAGAGTAACAACCCTGCCAAGTTTCATTTAAATCGATAGATAAATACAAAAATGGCAGCCGGAAAGTGACCTCGTGGGCATCCTATATATATATATATATATATATATATATATATATATATATATATATATATATATATATATATATATATATATATATACAGGGTGAGTCAGTTTTTTGTAGACAAACTTTAACAGAAGATAGAACACATGTTTCTAAAAAGAAAAGTTCCTATAAACATATGTCGTAGAAGGCTTCGTTTCCGAGATACAGGGTGTTGAATATAATTTTTTTTTCTCAAATTTTCATTATAACTCATAAACGAATGCTTAGATTTTTTCACGTTGGGGGATAATGTCTATTAATTAAGGGGCATAAAACAAGCGATAAGAATGTTCACAAACTTGCACAGTGGCGGAGTGGAGGGGGTGCTCAACCCCTTTCATAAAAGTTCTACGCCAATGACTATTTTCATTATCTACATCCAGTTTAACAAAAATAATGTTTCGAAATTCCTGTGCGTTTCCGAGTTATTTTGATTTTTAGTATTTGATGTGGTTAAGTAATGTGCTTTATGTGAATAATTGAATATAAAGTTTTTATTAGAAAAGATATAATAAAACATTTAGAGCCATTTTAGTACCTAACGATCGTTTCTTTAAAATTTCGAATACATTTTCATTTATAAATAGGTAGGTTATCGGTTTTTTTTAGTATCCATTGTTATTATTCTCGTACAAAAAGAAATGCATAATTTTTATTGTTATGCGGTCAATACTTTCTCTATAATTATGTATGTATCAATTTCGCCATAAACATGTATGTAGTTTTTAAGTGAGATTCTAGTAAGTTATAGACCGCTGCTCACTTGCTCTCATTAAAGAGCCGCCACTGTATCAAGCCATACTCAAATACAAGACTTTTGTAAATTGAAATCTGTTTAGTACACTAATTTTAACAATCCTTATTTATTATTGTAACAATACTTAATTAATAATTGTGAAATTAATAAGAATTCTTAGCAATAACGATTTATAAATAAACAATAACACTAGTATAATAAAATTAGACACTTTGTTCAAAATGTAAACCGTTCTTTTCAATACACATTTCACAGCGACGTACAATAGAACGTCTTAAGTTATTTAAATGGTGCACCCTTATTTCATTGCAAGTATCTCTAATGCGATTGTGAAGTTCTTCAAGTATATTAACCGGAGTGGTATACACTTTTTCCTTCATGAATCCCCATACAAAAAAGTCAAGTGGCGTTAAATCGGGGGATCTAGGAGGCCACGCCACTGGACTTCCACGACCTATCCACCTCCCCGAGTAGTTATTGTTTAACCAATTTCTTACATTTCTGCCATAATGGGCCGGACATCCATCAAGCTGAAACCAAGAATCTCCTCTTAAATTCAAAGGAATGTCTTCCCACATATTAACATGTTCTTCTTCTAAAAATTGTAGGAAATTTTCTGAATTTACACGTTGTGGCAAGAAATAAGGTCCAAACACGTGGTTGCCGTAAATTCCAATCCAGACATTTGTACTAAATTCACGTTGAAAACTTCTTGGTCGAATGGCATGTGGGTTTTCAAGTGCCCATATATGCAGATTGTGAAAGTTTACGATACCACGACGAGTAAAACAGGATTCAGCAGTCCACAGTATGTTGGATAAGAAATCTCTATTATTTTGAATGGAGTTCAGAACCCACCTACAACGATTAAGTCTTCGTTCGGCGTCACCTGGACATAAACCATGAACAGGTTGAAAATGATATGGGCGTCTGTGATCCCGTTTTAAAACCCGGGAAACTTTACTTTGGGAAATACCAAGAGCAACAGCAGTACGCCGAGTACCTGTCGTGGGGTTCCTATTAAATTCACGCAATATACCCTCTCCAATTCTATCTCGTCCACGGTTGTTCTGTCGGCCCCCATCTACATTTTTCAAACCCTGGTTAACAAATCGACGATGGATACTCACAAAAACGGAATGATGAGGTTGTCGTCTATTTGGAAATCTTCTCCGATACTCCCTAGCTGCGTACCTTGAATTCCCATTTGCGAACCCATAAATAAAATGAATGACGGCTTGTTCGCTATTTGTAAATGTAAACGCATGTTACACTAATTAAAAGCTGGCAAATCAAATGAAATAACTTTTTGAACTTAAAAACAATAATTAATAACAGTGAAATTATTCAAGATGAAGTAAATGTTTGTAAAAAGTCAAACTAACGTTTCAAAATATAAAATTTAATACTTACTTGTTTTCCAAGGAGTATCATATCAGGGTGCATCATTTAGTTAACTTAAGACGTTCTATTGTACGTCGCTGTGAAATGTGTATTGAAAAGAACGGTTTACATTTTGAACAAAGTGTCTAATTTTATTATACTAGTGTTATTGTTATTTATTTGTAAATCGTTATTGCTAAGAATTCTTATTAATTTCACAATTATTAATTAAGTATTGTTACAATAATAAATGAGGATTGTTAAAATTAGTGTACTAAACAGATTTCAATTTACAAAAGTCTTGTATTTGAGTATGGCTTGATACAGTGGCGGCTCTTTAATGAGAGCAAGTGAGCAGCGGTCTATAACTTATTAGAATCTCACCTAAAAACTACATACATGTTTATGGTGAAATTGATACATACATAATTATACAGAAAGTATTGACCGCATAACAATAATAATTAAGCATTTCTTTTTATACGAGGATAATAACAATGGATACTAAAAAAAACCGATAACCTACCTATTTATAAATGAAAATGTATTTGAAATTTTAAAGAAACGATCGTTAGGTACTAAAATGGCGCTAAATGTTTTATTATATCTTTTTTATTAAAAATTTTATATTCAATTATTTACATAAAGCACATTACTTAACTTAGTACCACATCAAACAGTAAAAATCAAAATAACTCGGAAACGCACAGGAATTTCGAAACAGAAGAAGGTACATTATTTTTGTTAAACTGTACGTAGGTAATGAAAATAACAGTTTTTTTTAAAAAATAGTCATTGGCGTAGAAGTTTTGTTTATGAAAGTGGTTGAGCACCCCGTCCACTCTGCCACTGTGCAAGTTTGTGAACATTCTTATCGATTGCTTTATGACCCTTAATTAATAGACATTATCCTCCCAACAAAAATCTAAGCATTCGTTTATGAGTTATGAAAATTTGAGAAAAAAAAATTATATTCAACACCCTGTATCTCGGAAACGAAGCCTTCTACGACATATGTTTATAGGAACTTTTCTATTTAGAAACATGTGTTCTATCTCTTGTTAAAGTTTGTCTACAAAAACTGACTCACCTTGTATATATATATATATAATAATATATATATATATATATATATATATATATATATATATATATATATATATATATATATATAATACAATCTGTATAAGATGCAGCGGAGACACAAAGTAGAGGAGGACGAGGACGAGGCGGACGTGGAAAGAAATGTGTACGAATAGGAAAAGGAAGACGAGGGTGACGAGGATTTTTGATTATTTACGTTTTATGTAATAAAAAAAAAATTGTAATAAAAATAAAGGAATTAAGATCCATATAAAAATAAAATCCTTACTTTCCCTATTTTCAATTGCAAATTTTAATCAGTAGGTAGGGGTTTTTTAAGGGTTGCTAAGTTAAATACATTACATTTTAAATAATGAAAATATCGCATTATATTTTGAACTAAAAAAGAAATTGTTCACTATAATTTTTCGATTTTTTTGCAAGAGGTGTTTTCTATAAGAGTTGATTGATTGATAAAAAATTAAAACAGTAAAGAAATTTTAATTTAGTATCACTATATGATTAAATCATTCCAAGTTGCAGAATAACATTTTTCAACATTATTTTTTAATGATTACTGTCATAGAGGGTGGTTTTTAGGAATTGAAAATTTTAAATTCATCATAGTTTTTCACTCAGAATGTCAATTGGTGTTGATTAAATTTATTTAAAGAAGAGTTCGATTACAAGCTTGAATTTACAATTTTATAATTATTTGTAAACTGGGGTAGTTTTCTCCCTTAAAAATAGTAAGCAACCAACGGCACAGGTTTATATTGCAAGTAGAAGGTAAGTAGAACCTAAATCCAAATTTTCATGCAAATCGATGATATTTGATCATTCCAAGTTGCTAAAGAACATTTTGAAGATATTTTTTTAAATTATAACATACTATTCTATAGGGTGGCTTTTATGGGTCTAAACTGTTTAATAAATCATAAATTGTGTCACTTAATGTCAATAGATGTTCATTCAACTTATTAAAGGTGATTTCAATCGATTACACACTCGAATCTACAATTCTAAAGGTATTTTCAGTAGGTGTAGTTTTCACCCCTAATATATATATATATATATATATATATATATATATATATATATATATATATATATATATATTTTACGAAACTGCGACTGTTAATACCTTTTCAAACTCTCCCACAGACGAAAATGCATTAATTTACATTAATTTACACTATCAGTACCCAAACATTATCGCTGTTACTTGATTTCAATTGTTATAGTGTTCTAGAATGGTAAGTTATATGTATGCAGGGTGGTTGCCGGGTTTTTCGAGATACTTTATAAATGAATTCTATGACTAACTTAAAGCAAAAGTGATTCTATTCACTTTTCCCGAATTTCTAATAGTGTATGGTCTATCGTGGTTTGAAGCTGAAGTAAATTACTAGTGGGCTTAGGGAAAAAGTGATTTACTTTAACAAAAGCGTAATGACAGTGCAACTATTAAAACTGATCAATGCGACCACCGTCTAGTGAAATGCATAAGTCAATTCTCCATCGGAGCTCTCGTCTACTGTTGTAGTTCTCCTTATTGTTTTGTATCTTACAAACGCTGTATGCATATTCAGCTTTCACATATCCTCACATAAAAGAATCTAGTGGGCTGTAATCCGGAGATCGCAGTGGCCAAGCTATGGGACCACCACCACGTGTTCATCGGTTTGAATTGAGGAAATTAGTGACACCTCTTTCATAATGAGCCGAAGCTCACCATTTTGTAAAAAGAACACAGTCCTTCTGATTTGAAGAGGAATGTCCTCAAGGAGCAGAGATAAATCGTTCTCCAATAGAGTTCGAAACATTTTGCTGTTCAAATTTCCATTGAAGAAATCTGGTCCGATAACTTCATTATTAATTATTCCAGCTCAAACATTAACAGAGAATTTTCCGAGGAAAAGGGTCAAACTATATGAAGGTTTTCGATTGCCCACACATATTCGTAGTTGTAATTGTTGATTCCACACCTTGTAAATGTACATTCGTCACAGAAAAAGGTTATTGAAGGGGTATCCAGCTAAGTACTCTACCATTGAACGCTTTGGGGAGATCCGTAGAGAGAAGTTCTTGGACCGGTTGGCAATAGTAAATATGCAGTTCTTCTTCTAGCAGTGTCTTGCACAGCCTTCATAGCTGGTCAAGCAAATACAGAAATTCTTTTCTTAATAGTATTAGGAGTATTTTCAACATTCTCAAGTACTTTTTCTGCATTGTTTCTTCGCATAGTATGGTTCAGGGAACGCACCTGCTACTCGAAAAGCTGCGAAGGTTTTACTGAACTTTTGTTTGTCTGGAAAATGGCGGTTTGGGTGTCGTCGTTGAAATTCCCTAACTGACGCGGTAATACTACCGTTTCGACATTCACACACGAAAATCGTGTCTGCGTATTCTTCAAATTAATAAATTGCAAGCATGATTTTAAAATGAATGACACAAAAAACATCCAACTGTTAAAGATAACAATTAACGAACTGACTGACATTCAACAATTTTCTCCTAATAACATGTAATGCACCCACGGAAGTCTTGAGACTGCGCAACTCTCATGCAAAAACAAAGTTAATACGCGAACTGACATAAGCCAAATTATCGTTATGAGAAACCAGGTAGAACCACCCACGTTGCGTGAAAGAGATGTTACGGGATATGTGTGTTGCGGGTATCTAAAGAAGGATAAAGTAAAGGTAACAAAATGAAACACTGTACATAAATTTATAAGCAAGTGCAATGTAGTTAGGTATTTATTGCGTATAAGTAAAAGAACTACCAAAGAAAAACTTTAGCGCATACTGCAACATAAATAAAATATAACTATTAGTTATAAATACCTAGATCAATACGTATTTAGACTATATTGTTATTAAAGAGACTAAATTCCTATCACCCTATTCTAACCTTAATAAATCAATGTGGTAATGGTGTAATATTTAATACAGGCCTGTATCTTATAAATGGCGATCACCAGGTGATATAGTTAGATAAATGTAGGGTAAATAAAAACATTATGTTAAAGGCCTGAATTTACAATTAGTGAACAAAAAGGTAACATATTTCATAACAGGCACGCACACGGTATTCCAAAGATAAACATACTTTAGTGTTACAACGGTTATCTCCCCAAGGTGAGCATTTTAGCTCCTCTACACGAAAGCTGAATTACGCCTCCACTACATTTACAAGGGAACATCCATCTTAAAATATGCTACGTTATAGGTGTGAAATGTCAAAATAAAATACATGAAGAATGAAATCAAGAGACCTCTCTACGTTATATAAGAAGATTGTGATGTAATATTAACTTTCAAATTATCGTTGATATTAATTTATATTAGATGTAATAATCACTCTTACCATGATATTGTAATACGAATCATACACTAATTTCAATTATTATTTAGTTCAATTTATAAAAGAACCTCCTATCTTCAAATCAAGTTATATTCAACTTATAATTAAATTACCCTTTCGCTGAGATCATAATGTTATAATCATTTACTGAAAGAAAATAAAATTACTGAAAATATAACATTACCTTGTTATTGTTATTTTATAAGACCAAAAAAAAACCATTCGCTCTTTTAAAAAAACATGAAGTCAAAATACCCGTCAATTATTTTTAAAAGCACCCATCTAAGCAGGCCCTATTTTTACTACCAAACATACAACAGTCGCCCATACTTACTAAATGGTTTCCATTATACCCGCGTTCTAATTTATAAATTAAAATATAGAAATCTGCACTAGCTGTGGTAAGCGCTACTTAATAAATTCCCTAGCAACACTGTTATTATTTTATTATATACGAACTGTATAAAATGGGTAAAGGTATTTTTAAAATATTCTACTGAAGCTTAGAATTAAACAGAAAGTCACATTAACTTAAAAAGTTTATTCAAAGTTACACTTAAAACGTGTTTAAAAAATTAGAACATACTTATAAATGATGTGCAAAGTCGATATTGCGTACAAAATGTGCAGATAAATCCAAACCATGTGCAAGTGGTAAAGAAGCAAATTCAGAACGAACAATTGGTGCAGTATTGAAAGCTATACTTTTTGTAATTGCTGGTGCAGCAAGAAGAGGAACTGGCGCAAGATGCTCTACTCTTGCTTCAGCTGGTAATACGGGTGCAGATAAAAGTGGAGCGGATGAAATGTGTCCTACTCTTGAGATTTCTGGAAGCGCGGATACAATTCTTTCAATAGCTGGCGCAACTACTGGTCCAGAAAGAAGGGGAGCTGGAGATAAATGTTCTACTCTCGCTACTGCTGATAGTGCCGGTACGGGAAGAAGAGCTGGAGTTTCTACTCGTGTAACAGCAGGTAGTACTGGTGTGTGAGCAATTTTTTCAATTCTCTCAATTCTTTCAACGGTTCGAATCAACGGTGCTACTGGGACAACGTGTTCAACACGAGTTACAGTTGGTGCAATCGCGATGGTTGGTTGCGGTACTGTGATACTAACTCCAGGTGTTTCTGTATATTTGACACGTGGTGTGATAACATCAGTTCTGTAAGATGAAGAGTATGATCCAGGGATGTAGTGAGTTTTAGTCACTGCTGGAGATACAAGGCTCACTAGTGGTTGTGGAGCATGGACTGAAACTCTTAAGGCAGCTGGTACTGGTTCCAAATATCCAGCGCTAGCCAGGGTGACTAATAGAGAAAACACCAAAACCTAAAATTATAATTAGTTTTAGAAATACTACAAAATGTAAATTGTTGACAGTACCTTAACAGACATTGCTATTCTTGATTGACAGTTGTTACTGATGAATTTCAATCTAAAGCTGTGGTTTTTATACGTGTAGGTTATATGTACCGTAAATTGAACAACTTTTTCTATAAGAAGTGTGCGTATAATATTGGTTATTAATGTTAATTGCCAGAATATTGTCTTAATTATTTCTTTATTGTAATACGTATTCATATCTGGTATGAAAGTCACTTTTTTGAGTAATTAATTACATGTCATCGTTAATAATTAAGCATGTAATTAAGTGTATCACTAATAGTAAATTTAAATACCTTATACCTTCTTGGTTCCTAAATAAGTTTAAGATAAAACAATTTATGCGGTATATTTGGCACATTTGTGCTGAAATAATATATGAGTGAATTATAATCAATTAATTTCTTGCGAAATAACAACACTTGATACAATATACTTACCTGATTGTTTCACGATATAAAATGTTATTCTTTCTACATTCGCTCAGAAACGAACACTGCACCCTTTTTAGTGTAAAAAGTTATCTCAAAGTGCACTAGTGCCATACAAACTCTGTTGGGTACTAAATCAATTTAAAAGGTTGAAGTGAAAATGCACAAATGTTAGTAAAATATGAATTGATAAGAGAACATCATTTGTAGAGATGCTAAAGGCGGTCGATTTCATGTCGTGAATTAATATTGTTTAAACAGGTGAAAAGGTATTAGGCCATTGCATACTTATTAAACCATTATAGTTTAATTTTCCGCAATTCAACCAATCAAAATTTTTATTTCATTGAAAATTTTTGCAATAATTTATAATTAAACAAAATTATAAAAGTTTATAGTAAAATTTATTTGGAGGCTATGAATTTGTAACTCCGCATGTAATTAGTGCAGACATTGGTCCTTTAGAAACGTTATGACTTATTGAATTCTTATAAAGGGTGTACCAGAAATATTAATGTATATCTTCTTGGTGTTAAATGTAAATAACTATCTTATCTTAAATACAACACACTGTATATTATTACATTATTCTAAAGAAAATTATAACCCTGCATTTTTTGTAATAAGCAAATTTTGTCTATCTGCAGCGGTTTTTGAAATATTTACAATTTAAGATTTTTACCTTGCAACATACATATACATATGTAGGTATAGAAGGTTATGATATCGACTTTTTTTTCGCTATCATTAAATCGACTTATCAGCTGATTTTACAACATTTGGCCAAGTTTCGCCAAGATCGGCCATCATGTTAGGATGTCAGTGTGTCCTTGTGGATGTATGTTAGTATCCATGATAACCCCAGATCAAAAATAACTACGTAGTTTTGTATTTAAGCTTGTTTTTATTTGGCTTAGAGCTTATTAGATTTTTGGAGAAACCCAGCAGCAGAGAGGGGGGGTTTATTATGGGCAGCTTTTGATTGCTAAAACAGCTGCATATTTCAAAGATATAAAAATACCTAGACATAGACCTCAAAGATATCGATTAATTATGTTTTATGCAATTTTTTGAAATGACGCGTAATTTAACGGCAAAAAAAATGAGCTAGTCGAGTGGTAACACGACCTGGTTGGCATTCAGGAAGTAATGGGTTCGATTCCCGTTACCGTATGAGGTTTTTTTCAGGGGATTTGCTTCATACACATGTAGCGGCATGGTCACTGCGTATATGCACACCATGTGCTATTTAGGCGAATGCTGGGGTAGTGTTTCCCCCCTCAGAACTCAGAACCCTAACTCCGTTTCTTCCGATCATATGCTGACCGCACCCGTCCTTAATCCCACCATGCATATATACGTAATGTATGTATGTATGCTGGGAATCCATGATTGTGGCTAAAGAAGCTTGGAAAGCTCAAGAAGCTCGCCCTCCTACTTGGGAAGGGAATAACGTACGTGGCCTTAACGTGGATTAATTTTATAAGAAAGAGTGTATTTTTTAAAGAAAATTTAATTTTACATAAATTTTTTTTATAAAAGTTTTTTACTGTAAACCGAAATTAATGTAAAAATAAAATAAATATGATTGAAAATGCTGCAACTGTATTATCCATATTTTTTATAAAAGCGGGTGGCTTTGCAATTTTTTTACGTTAACATGTATTTATGTCTAATAATCTCTATCTGACATGAAGTTTTAAACTTCATTCTGACAGAGATTATTGATTTTGTTTTTACAATGTTGCCTGTTTTCGTTATGAACGTGTAAAAAATAAGTTGCATAGTTATATTAAAAAATTGAAATTCAAAATATTTCATTTCCTTTAATTTAAGTTAGAATCTAGATCATGAAGTTCTAGACGTCTGTTTTACATAGATTACAAGGTTACAAGGTTGCCTATTTTCGTAATGAACTTCTTATAAAAAAAAATTGCATAATTATCGCAATAAAAATGTTATTAAAATCCATTTTGTAGGTTGGAAGATCGTGATATTTTATTTATGCTAAATCACATTACTTTATATTGTTATATTTTCAGTTTTAATTTGAAGTTTGGAGTTATTGATAATAAATATCTCGAAAACTTTTAGGAATTTCAGAATACTATCCCCAATGAAAATTAACTTTTTTGTTTGTGATTTTTCAGGTGTTTTGGTAACTTTTTTGCGCCCGTTACTCAATTTTAAGCAAATTTTGTCCACTTGGTTGAAATTAATACAGTGAACGGTTTACGAGTTATTTGCAACTTCATCAATCACGGTCAGTTAAATACTACCACACCAAAAGAGTAAGTGGGCCGAGGAGTAAAAGTCATAGTTGTCAAAGAGTTTATTAAGTTAAACAAAGTGTTAATTAACAAATAAATTAGTTGATTAAATGTTCGAATTGTTCACCGTTAACTGCTATGCATTTACGAATTCTTTTCATGATTGACTAACGTACGTTGAAATATAATTGCGGATCATCTCGTATTACATTATAGCAATCAAAAATTCGTTGCTGGAGATTTTGGACGTTTGTAATTGGCACCGAATACACCATGTCTTTTAAACGACCCCAGAAAAAAAATCCATAGGGTTTAGATCCAGTTAAAGTGCAGGCCAATCCAGTTTGCATTAAAAGTTCGAATCAATGACCGCCTAGCAGTGAGTGCAAAATGAGGAGACGCACTATCGTGCATGAAACACATCCGACCCATGACATCCAGATGGACATCTTCTAGTAACTCGGGTAAATCATTATCCAAAAAATTGGTGTATGAATTACCATTTAAACGTTGTGGCAAAAAGAATGCACCAATTATATTATTGCCAATAATACCAGCCCATACATGCACACTGCATTGCTGTTGATGATTGGTTTCAATGAAAACGCGTGGATTTTCATAATCGTAGAAATTATTGTTATGGAAGTTAAAAATTCCATTTTTGGCGAAACCTGCCTCATCAGTGAATAAGATAATCGATGGACAATTTCGGTCATTATTGAATTTTTCTAGAAACCAACGTGAAAAGTTCACTCTTGCTTGAAAATCATTAATGGTCAAAGATTGTATCTTTCGATAATGGAAAGGTTGCAAGAGTTCCGTTTTAATAATTCTACATATCGTGGACTGATTTGAATTATTTTCTCTTGCCAATTGACCAGAGCTTGTTGTGGGATCAGCGTCAATTGCATCCAACACTCTTTGTTCTAAAACTGGTGTTCTTGCAATACGCCTCCTACCACTGTCAATTTTTGGTGGATTCAAACAACCTGTGAGAACCCGGTATGAATAGAATTTTTATAAATTGATAATATGTACCACTCTCACGAAGACGCCGGTCAATGTTGGCACACGTCTTTTTATTCGGTATCCGTCGATTTGGAAATGCCTGGAAATATAAACGAACAGCTTCAGCACAATTCCCAAAAGCTATTCCATACATTATGTGCATATCTGCCGTTTCGGAATTGGAATACCAATTATTATTCATTATGGATAAAGAAATTGTATGAAAATTGATCAAAAATCACAATATGATAACTATGACTTTTAGTCCACTGCCCACTTACTAAATTTTGGTGCGGTAGTATTTAATTGACCGTGATTGACGAAATTGCAGATAACTCGTAAACCGTTCACTTTACAACTTACCAAGAGGCCCAAATTTGCAAAAAATTGAATCACGGACCCAAAAAAGTCACCAAAAAAACCTGAAAAATCACAAACAAAATAGTTGGGGAATAGAAAGTATACGGGAACAATGTGAAAACTAATCCAATCAAACCAGAAAAATCCTCGTCAACAAAGAAACAATTTTCATTGGGGATAGTATTTTGAAATTCCTAAAGGTTTTCGAGTTATTTGAGAAAAAAGATTTTCAAAATGCAACTTTGAGGGCCTGTCACTTTGCAGATATACATTTTAGAGAAAAATTTTGTCTGACTTTTCGTCGTGTAGAGTATACACTTGAAGCAGGGGTACGTTTTTTTGGTTCACGCTATATATATATATATATATATATATATATATATATATATATATATATATATATGCATGGGGTGTTTCAGTGATATTGGGCAAACTTAAAGGGGTAGTTACCCTATTAAATATATGTTGAAAAAATTAATTTCAACTCAAAATTACTTTTCGTTTAAAAAAAAATGGGTGTCAAAGTTTAAATATACAGGGTGGATACTCTAAGTGGAATAAATTTTGCAACTCAAAGGCGTGAAATCCGGGAGAAAAATCATGATAGGCATTCTTTATAATTGTTTCCAGCCCTCAATCTGGGGGTTACAGCTTCTCCATATATCCACCCCCGGGGGTGAAGCTGCCCCTAACTTTTTTTTAAATGTAAGTGTAGGTTAAGTGATACACCGTGAGAAAGCTTGTATTAATAGGAATACAACGCAGTATTTATTTTCTCGGGCATTTGAAAAATAAAGTGAGAAAACCTAAGTGAACGACTTCCTCTGGCTCAATGGTATTTAATTCCGAAAATGATTGAAATGTCTCGGGGTAAAAATGTACCGTAGTGATAACATGCGTTTATTATCGCAACAAGTCTGATCTTATCGTTGAAGGGAAAAATCTTTCCCTACTGTGTTTCTTACATTCACTAAATGCTTTTTAATTTCAACAATGCTTAAATGGTCAGTAGATAAAAATGTGCCGTATTGATAACCTCCATTTATTATCTCAGCAAGCCAGGTCTTATCGTTGATGTGTTTTAGTCTCGATTTTAGTTACCTGCTTGATTTGTTAGCGTCCACATTAGTAAATTACAATATTATCCGTTCCTTGTATTTTTCTTTGTTCGTTTATTTAAGTAAATAATTCCTCTAGTGTAGTTTTCACATCTGCACATCGTAGTAAATTATTTAACATGGCTTATTTAACGGAAGCCCTTCGCATTGAGATATTAATGATGATCGGATATGGTGAACGAAGTCGCACTCAAGCTGAGGTATCTGAATTATTTCAAGCAAATCATCCAGATTTACCGCGGCTTTCTCAAGGCACAATTAGCAAAATAGAAAGGCTCCATAGAGAATTGAGACATGTCAGGAATCTGCCAAGACAAAGAAGAGAGGCAGTTGACGAAAATACAAAGCTGAACGTTTTGTTGGCTATTCAAGGAAACCCAATCATTTCGGCATGGCAATTAGCGCGCGATAACGAGGTCAGTCATAGAACTGTTTTAAATGTTTTAGAAACTGCAAAGATGCACCCTTACAAGATGCAAACGAATGATGGACTTCATTGACCATGGTCACGTACAGTTGGAATGGATTCTCTTTTCGGATGAATAGACTTTCTCTTTGCATAGTGAAGTGAATCATCACAATTGTCGTTATTGGTCTGACCACAAACCCCACTGGATGCGGGAAACTCACACGCAACGTGCAGATCTATCCAAAAACTAGTGAGAAAATTCTGTTGTACGCGCAAAGTCTGTTTAATCTAGCGATCGACCTTTCTGCTTTTTAAACGGATGTTGCCGGTGCCCTCCACACCGATATGTGAAAAGCACCCATACCGTGAGCCACGGCACGAGTGCTGGTGGATGGATTTCTGCTACACGCTCTAAAACTTTTTCTTGAGCCTGAGCCATAACAACAGTAAATGCGACAAACCCGAAACTGATTCACAACAAGCCAAAATGTCTTGACAATAGTAAATAAATATGGATATAAAAAACTACCTATAAATTTTATCAATGATAGACTGATTTTGTTAAAATACATTATTTTAAAAGATTCAAATGTACGATTGCGAAATGTCTAAAATATTTCTGTAAAAATGCAATGGCGTAAAAGGTAGGGAGGGAAAAAGTGGCGTCAATCCTGAATATATACGCCACTGAAAGACATCTACAAAACCTGAAATATACAAATAAAGGATCCTTAATTGTTTATTGTTCATGCCAAATTTTATCAAAATCGGTTTAAATTTACACGAGTTATAACCAGGAACTTTAAACTTTGACACCCTGTATCTTTTAAACGAAAAGTCATTTTGAGTTGAAATTTATTTTCTCAACTTATATTTAAGAGAGGAACTAATCCAATATCACTGAAACACTCTGTATGTAAATGTTAATATTTTATTGGTCTAAGTCAAAATAAACAATGATTAAAAAACATTATTGTTATTAATCTTTACAAATATTTCGTTAACGCTTGTTAACTTCGTCATTGTCTGAAAAATAAACCTACTATGAATTTTAGAAAAACGGGTTATAAATTGTTGGAAAGTTATCTAAATCTTGTTTACTATTACATGCCTCATTACCATTATTTATATACATTTCGAAAGATAACCCTTTTTCATAACCGTTTTCTATATCTAAAATTTCTGTTACATCATAATTAAAAGAATGCTTGTTTTCGTTTGAGTGGGTAGTCAAAGCGGCACTCTTAGGTTTTAATCTTACGTCAAATTTATGTTTGGCTAATCTATTTTTTAAAGGTTATAAAAAATTCCAATATAAATTTTACTGCAGCATTTACAAGGAATTCTGTTTTGTGCTCTTTTGACGATTTTGTTTTGAGGTTCAAAAGCGGGTTTAATCTTATATTTAAGAAGATATTTTAGTAAAATAGACTTTTTATTAGCAAAAGGAATTGATACGTGTTTAAAACCTTTTTGAGGTTTATTAAAATTTTTGTAGTTATAAACATGGTGAATTCTGCTTTTAATTGTTTTGATATAATTAATGATTTGGGATAATTATTTTTCTGAACAGTTTATATATGTATATACAGTGACCGGCATAAAGTTGGATATAAATGGAAAAAAAATTTATTGTTCATTTCTCAGAAAATGTTATTCTAGATAAAAGTGCCTGCTTGATCGCAAACCTAAACTGGACTTGCGGAGGTTAGTTATTATCTGATGGAACACCAATAGGCTAAAAAACATAAGTTAAGTTTTATTTGCCCATAAGTAACAGACTAGGTTATTCACAATTATCCCTAAAATCCACAATTTTTGTATCAAATGGGGTAAACTACATATTCCTTCAAGATCATACCTAATAAATGTGAGGGGTTATAGAGAACATCTAAACACTTAAATTTTATCAATAAATCCTTGGCCGCAAATGACTAGAAATTGATTTCTTTATTTACAACCACAACTGTCTCACAAGTAAACACTTTTCCTTATTTCGATTTGATATTTGGCAAAGTAGGCTTTGCAAAAAAATTGATAATAGCCATCAATGTCATTTTGACATTTCCGATATCGCTGTTAGTCTAATTTTCACTGGTGTCTGAAAACTAATTATCCACTGTAATGGCTGCACGTCTAAATGTCCAAGAAGAAGTTAAGATTGTTTTAGTGTTTGGTGATAATTATCTCACTTCTCGCGATACTGAAGATATTTTTAATGCAAGACACACATAAAAATATTAGTCATGCAACAGTTGCAAAAATAATAAACAAATTTAAAGAAAATGGATCTGTTGAAAATAAATATAAAAGAGAACACAGAAGTAATAATGGTGACAATGTTATGAATATTGTTCTATCTACTGTGGAGAATCCGAGGACATCGTTATCACAGCAGCAAGAAATTAGCGATGTTTCTAAGCGATCAATTAGAAGAATTATGCGATTAAATAAATTCAAGCCATACAAACCGGAATTTATTCATACCCTTCAGGAAAGAGGCCCAGACGCAATGTTAGAATTTTCTTTTTGGTTCCAAGGAGAAATAGAGAATGATGAATATTTTTCGAGAGGAATGGTATCGTAAGTTCGCAAAACTGTAGATGGTGGGTAGATGAAACCCCTAACTTTAAGATCGAACGCCGGGATCAACATTCATTTAAAATCAACGTTTGGTGAGGAATTTTAAATAATGAAATTGTGGGACCAGTATTCTCTAGAGAAAATTTTAATTCTGAGAGATATTTAAACATGCTTCAGACATATTTATCAAATTATTTGGATAATCTTCCTCTGAGAACCAGAATCAACATGTTTTTCTAACAAGATGGCGCATCTATTCATTCAACGGTGGCGGTAAAGTCATGGCTGGACCAAACATTTTCTAATCGCTGGTTAGGAAGATATTCCAGCAATCCATGGCCTGCAAGATCGCCAGATATCACCCCAATGGACTTTTTCCTACGGGGATATTTAAAGGAGAAGGTTTAAACAGCGACCATTCAGAGATATTCAACATTTGGAAAATACAATTAGAAATTGTATTTGAACAGTAGAAATACAGAAACGTCCAATACTTTGCATAGATAACTGTGGGCACCACATTGAATGATAATGGTATATGTGACTTTGTTTCACACTTTTGTTTTATATTTGTGTTCCATTATCAATTAATGTAGATTATTCTAATATTTTGAATAAAACTTTTTTTTAAATTTGAAGATTCTTCTATTTATTATAACTCAATGTTTCAGAAAGGTACATACAGAGTTATGCAAAAATGTTAACATTTAACTGTTTTGACGTTCTCTATAATCCCCTCACATTCTCTAGGTATAATCTTAAAATTGAGGTATTTCTAGGGATAATTGTGAATAACCTAATTTGTCACTTATGGGGCAAATAAAACTTATGCTTTTTAGCGTATTGTTGTTCCATTAGAAAATAACTTACCTTCAAAACATTTTGTTTCCTCAAAAATTTTTTCCAATCCAATTTAGGTTTGCGGTCGAGCAGGCACTTTTACTAAGAATAAAATTTTCTGAGAAATGAACAATAAAATTGTTTTCCATTTGTCGGTCACTATATATATATATATATATATATATATATATATATATATATATATACATACAGGGCGTACCAACCAAGATGCAAAGTTCGATAACTCCTTTGGTTTCATAGATATCAAAAAAGTTCGCAAGCAAAAAGGGTAGAGGGAGTAATAATGCATTATTTAAAATTATTTTGAACTATACAGGATGTTTCAAAATTCAGATATGAATCTAACTTATGTTTTATTAAATGGGAATCCCTGTATATTATTTCAAATTCAGAAAGCCCACATCTTTTCGATTTTTCTAATGTCGGGGTTGAATACATTATACATGGTATTTGGAAAGATATGGATTGTTCTGTGTTGAAATTGTACTCATTTCAATGCCCTGTAGAACAATACACTCTGTAGAAATGAATTATCTGTTGGCCAGTTGTCTTTCAGAATATTGTCTAGTATCGTTACCCTCCATTATTCATTTAGCTACTTGGGGTTTGTATACAGGGTGGCTCAAAACTCGGATGTCATTTTCTTCCTTAACTCAAATGGAACACCCTGTATTTTTTATCACTATCAAAGTCCTCTGGTACTCCTCTTTAATTTTTGTCAGAGGTTCCCTTTACCTAATGTGAGTATTTATCAAGATATTTCCAGATATTCATTGCAATTCGCTGTTTGAAAGTAATTATCACGAAGTTTTTGTATTTGACATATCTGTCAGTTCGACAGGTTTCACTGTAGTGTTTCGCTCAGTTATTGGTTCAATTTATTTCTCTGTTTCAATATAGTTGAAGTGAAAAGTAGCTACGTGATGAATGGTGAACAATTTTCCCGTCGTGAAATGACTGACATGATTTGGATACTTGGTGAATGCACCAAAAACTGTTTATTGGCGTCAAGAGTATATCGTGAAAGACTTTAAGACCGGAGACAACCGAGTAAAGTTAATTTGAGAAAATAGTTGGATCGTTTTGACCGTACCGGATCGGTTAACTATCACAAGAGAGAAGCAGGAAAACATGCAATAACGGAAGACAACCAACTCAAAGTGTTGCCCAGCGTTACAGAAGACCCGCATACCAGTATACAAAATGTTTCATCTCAAAAAGGCATTAGCCATGGTACGGTTCAAGGAATCCTGTCATTACATAAAATGCATCCTTTCCATGTCCAACTACATCAGGAACTAATTGTAAACGATTTCCAAAGCACAGTAGAATTTTGTCAATGGGTAAAATCGAAAATCGACGAAGAACCATTTTTCTTTGATTTTGTTCTGTTTGGGGATGAGGCAACATTTTCGAAAAATGGAGGAGTTAACCGACACAATTTTCACAATTACCAGACATCTAACCTACATTTGATACGAACACAGACCGAAACAAGATGGTCCTTGAATGTTTGGGGTGGAATTTTGGGAAATGGTATAATAGGGCCACACTTTTTTGAAGAAACGGTGAATGGTACTGTTTATTTACAGTTTCTTCAAAATCATTTACCAGTTCTTCTTGAAGAAGTGCCCGTTCATAACACAGGTCCTATCAAGGACTATCTGAATAATTATTTCCAACAAAGATGGATACGAAAAGGAGGACCTAAACATTGGCCAGCTCGATCATCAGACCTAACTAAAGTGGATTTTTTCTTGTGGGGTTATGTAAAGAGTATGGTGTATAATGACCCACCAACGACAAAAGAAAACATGAAGGTCAGAATTACAGAAGCATTCAAGAGTGTTGATCTTACAATATTGCGAAATGTGAGTCGGGCATTCGAGAATCGACTTGAACATTGTATTGATGTTGGTGGAGGTCACTTCGAACACCTAATATGATTAATTTAATGTTTTTATTTTCTTTTTATTATTTATTCTTTCGTTATGTTGTTCTTCTATATTTACAGCTAATTTTATCAGTATCAAGTAAACCGGTTAGATAGTGCACTAGATTGATTTATTTTTATTGTTTCGACACATCTGCAGGACAAATCCTTCTCAAACAGCAGTAAATTTGTCAAATTTATCTGTCAAACACAATGACGACCAGATAAACACCATAATACTAGATTTTGTATCAAATTCATCAAATATCTGGAAATATCTCGATAACTACTCACGTTAGATACAGGAAACCTCTGAAAAAAATTAAAGAGGAGTAACAGAGGACTTTGATAGTGATAAAAAATACAGGGTGTTCCATTTGAGTAAAAGAAGAAAATGACACATCCGAGTTTTGAGCCACCCTGTATACAAACCCCAAGTAGCTAAATGAATAATGGTGGGTAACAATACTAGACAATATTCTGAAAGACAACTGGCCAGCAGATAATTCATTTCTACAGAGTGTATTGTTCTACAGGGCATTGAAATGAGTACAATTTCAACACAAAACAATCCATATCTTTCCAAATACCCTGTATAATGTATTCAACCCCGACATTAAAAAAATCGAAAAAATGTGGGCTTTCTGAATTTGAAATAATATACAGGGGTTCCCATTTAATAAAACAAAAGTTAGATTCATATCTGAATTTTGGAACATCCTGTATAGTTCAAAATAATTTTAAATAATGCACTGTTACTTCCTGGCCCTTTTTTTTTGAGAACTTTTTTGAAAATTTTCTAAACTATGTACTAGAAAATGACCATACGAGTGAACAAGAAGACACCTATGAGAATAATATTGAAATTCAGTCATGGATATTTCAGAACAAATAATGGATGAAGATGATGTAGTGAGTGATGGATGTTCTAGAAGTAAAAATAATAAATGAAAATGATGTAGAGAGTGACTTGACTAAAAGAGGGGCAAAAGAAAGCGCAGAAAATTTAAATATAACCGTTTGGAACGAAAATAAAAGTGAATAAAAAGAAACTTGCCTATCATGTCAGAACTGGATGTGAATAGACGTGTAAACAAAAGTGCAAGTTAAAGACAAATTAAACTCGCAGAATTGACATCAACAAACAATATTGAGATTTAGATAGACAAATGCAGAAACACTTTATACTAAGCAATATTAGTAAAGTTGAAGTGCGCAGGAAAACAACTGGGTCAAATTCTAGAAGACACAATACTCTGAAGTACTTCCCTTATAAATGCTACCGGCGAAATTGTGTCCGTCTGAAAAACGTTTTTTTTTTAACTGCACTAGGGTACCATAAAAATTATGATAAAATTGTACAAAATCTTTGTACTACATCAAGTCCACAAGGCAAAAGGACGACGAGAAAAGGTACCACATAATAAACTAGATCATAACAGAATTATACAGCATATGGAGTTCTTTCACCCAATGGTATTTCATTATCGACGAGAGCATGTCCCTTCTCGAAGGTACCTGCCAAGCGATTTAACCGTTGTAGAAAGGTACAATTATTTTATATCGAAACACCGGGACTTTTCTAGTTCATATGGTTTATATCGTTCCATTGTGCAAAAGTTAAATACATCCTAATTGTGAAGACTGCAAACACTGGAAAAGATATAAGCGGCTAGAATTAAGTATAGAGAGCATGTAGAAAAGAAACCGCAAAACGGATAAGTTATTTACTCAGTAGCTTTGGAAAAAGTTATTATGTTACCCAGATGCGATATGTTCACAACAGTGATTTTTATAAAACGTTTGGTAGCGTACAATTTTAATCACAAGCAACATTATACAGTCCAAATCAAAAAATGTTGGAACACATTCACCACGGCTTCTCGTTTAATATTGAAGGTCTTGACAATGCGACTTTTAATTTTTACTTTGATGGGACGCCATAAATGTTATGCTTACTATTTTTCTATTGTTTTTGTCGTTACTTCCTCAATTCAATAATTCACTTATTAATTATGCTTGTTAAAGAAAACGTGTTGTTTGTTTCCACTTATTGCTTGCGTTCACTCACCATCTAAGCATGTGAGAAAAAATGGTCGCACACTCTTGGCCCTTTATTAAATTGGCAAGTTGCGAATTTGACATTGATAGTTTAAATCGATAGTAGCTCCCCCATAGGTTGTAAAGTGGTCCAATACTGACCGCTCCATCTCATTACTGTCTTCTTTTTTTGTTATTACTGACCGCTTAAAGTAAACCGTAGAATCATTCACTTTTCAACCTTTAAAGGGTTAGAAAAGCTATATGTTACAAACTAGTTGTGAAGAAAATGCGTAAATGATTTTCGCAGAATCTTTGAAACGATTCAATATGGATTAAACCGATTTTGTTTGGCAATTTTTCACCATAGATGAGACATGGGTCCACCATTACACGCTAGAAACGAACCGCAGTCCAACCAGTGGGTAGAAGCCGGTGGCTCAGCGCCAAAGAAAGCGAAATCGATCGCATCTGCCGGACAGGTCATGGCCAGCGTTTTTGGAGATGTGAAAGGGATCCTGTTAATTTATTACCTTGAAAAAGGCAGAACGATTACAGGTGAATTACTCCATCCTCCTTGACCAGTGGGATGCCACAATTCGCGAGAAAAGGCCTGGATTGAAGAAGAAAATAATCATCTTTCACTAGGATAATTCACCTGCACAAAAGGGTGCGTTAGCGATTGGAAAACTGTGAGGTTTGAGGCACGATTTGCTCGGCCATTCCCCCTATTCTCCTGATTTGGCACCCTCAGACTTCCCAAACTTGAAGAAATTTGTTTCTGGGAAGCGCTTCGTATCCAATTAAGCATTTGAGAGAGCCGTAGATGAATAACTTCACAACCCCCCAGACTCTCACTTCCGAGAAGGAATACTGATGTTGGAGAAATGCTGAACCAAGTGTGTTGAAGTCAAGGGAGATTAAGTAGCAAAATAGAAACATCAGTTTGTACTGAAAGTCGCAGTCTTTCATTGTCAGGCCGAGAATTTTTCAGATGCTTTGACATTTATGTCTTGCGAAATTTAATTTTTTTATATACATTAGATCGAAATATTTTAAATAGTAAAATCATTATTCTTTTGGACATCACGTACATACATGAGGCTAACAAAGCCATTCGAAATTGCATACTCTATTTTAAGAGAAGGTTGTGTGATGTATATAGTAAGACTATATTTCTACTAGGGATTGTAAATTAAAATTCTATTAAAGGTTGGAACTATTGGATCATGTTTCCTAAATAAGTTAATTACATTGTAATGATGCTATCGTTCGAATAAGTTTTATTACGTACTTCTAATTACATAAAACAGTCATTATAATTAACGTAGGTAATAAGAAAAGTTGTTTTAAAAGAACTGTATAAAAGCGTTAGAAAATTATTGATAAAGCATTACTTACTGCAAGTAACACACAACACAATGTCTTACAAGGTAAGTAATACAATATCTTGCATCATATAATGATAATCAACAAATTAATTTAGGTTTTTGTATTCTGCGCCGTATTTGCTGTTGCCAATGCTGGATATCTGGAACCAGCTTTAAGGTACGCAGCACCAGCACCACTTGCATACCACTCTCCAGCTGTAAGCTACGTTTCTCCAGCAATTACAAAAACCGACTTCGTACCTGGATCATACTCATCATCATACAGAAGCGATGTTATCACTCCACGTGTAAAATACACCGAAACACCTGGATATAGTTATGCAGTACCACAACCACCAGCCATTGGTTACACACCAACTGTGACTAAAGTAGCAAGCCTTGAACCAATTATACCAGCTCTTCCAGCTATTGCTCCAGCTCCAATTGCCCGTATAGGTTACGGACATGGAGTTGGTTACGCCGGTGCTGCCATTGCTGCTCCTCTACCTGTTGCACATGCAGGTTTTGGTTTAGCCGCTCCACTAGCAGGAGGTTACGGTTTAGGATATGGAAAATACGGTGCTCATTTCTAAATAACAAGTAATAGTACATTTACACGTTTTCTGTGTGATTCAGTTTATAATTGATTGTATTATTATTATTATCAATAAACGTTATTAATTGTTACCATGGTATATACGAAACAGTTCTTCAATATTAAACTTGGATTTAATGTTACACAGAAAAACAGAAATTTTTCAGAAACAGAAATCAAAACAAAGCATTTAAATGTTAAAATATGAATTTAATGATCTTAAACAAAAACATAGATTGGTATGGAAAACCTACATTTGTTGTTTTCAAAACAAAGCATTTAAATTTCAAAATAAGAATTTAGTTGCAATGGAAAACAAACATAGTTATTTTCGCATAACAAAATCTGACATAAACGTCATAAATCAATTATTTATAACTTATTAATTCAAAGTTTACGATAATGCCTTTATTCACTAACAAATAATACGCCGACATTCATTTTATTTATGGCTTCTGCAATGGAAACGCATTAGAGGCTCAAAATGTACGAGTCTCAGAATCAAAAGTGTTACGTAAATTACGAATAGATCGTCAGAAAAGCATACCATTTACAACATGTTAAAAATTTAACAGATGGCGATGCTGTGCTGCGCCTAAATTTTTGTACTTGGATGATTAACTCCATCCATATAGATGAACGTTTCTCCAAAGGATGTTATGGGCTGATGAAGCTACTCTTACAACAAGAGGTATTGTAAATTATCATAATTTACCACATGAAATTCGACCCAAATCATTTCAAACTGAATTCAGTGCGAACGTTTGGGCAGGAGTAGTAAATAATAATTTGTGTGGCCCATATTTTTGCCACGTCGATTAAATTCTGCATCATTTTTGGACTTTTTGGAAAATAGTATTGTTGACTTTTTTGATGACGTTCCTCTTAACACTCCGTTTACGGCAATTGATATATATATATATATATATATATATATATATATATATATATATATATATATATATATATATATATATATATATATATATATATATATATATATATATATATATATATAATAATATATATATATATATATATATATATATATATATATATATATATATATATATAACCACCATACAAGTTATAGTTTAGTACTACAATGGGTGACATCTGTTTCATTCCACAAGATACTGCATTACCTATAAAAAATTATGATACCATTTTTAACAATAATCACTACTCAAAACATAGTGGTCTACTTAAAGGAGGTTGTAAACGAGGTATAATCGTCGGTCCATCAGGTTGCGGAAAACAAATGTTATGATTACTATTAGAACATCCCAAAGGTTTACGTTTTCAAAATGTTTATGTATACCGCAAATCTCTATATCAACCCAAATACCAGTACCTACGAAATTTACTTGCACCTTTAAAAAATATCGGGTATTTCGAATACAGTGATAACAGTGACGTTATGTCCCCTAATGGTTCACGTAAAAATTCAATAATGATTTTTGATGATGTAGCATGTCATAAACAGAACGAAATAAGGAATCATTTCTGTTTTGGGAGACTCCAAAACAATGATTGTTTCTTGTGTGAAACGTATCATTCTATTTCAAAACAGCTTATACGTGATAATGCGAATCTACTAGCTCTGTTTCAACAAGATAGCACCAATCTTAAGCATTTGTATGGTGAACACGTCAGTGTAGCTACGACATTTGATAGATTTAAGGGCTTGTGTTTCTGTTGCTGGCGTGACAACTTTGGATTTCTTGTGATTGATAAAGAGAGTGATGTTAATGCAGGTCGTTTCCGTAAGGGGTTTGACTGTTACATTTCATTATAAATACTACACTTCTTATGTAAACATGCAGTAGTACTGGAGGAGCGCTTAGTACAAGACATTTTGCGCGCTTGATAGAGTGTGCAACAAAAATATGCTAGTTTAAAGGAAGATACTGCACTTACAGAGCGTGCAATGGAGACGCAATTTAAAGCTGTAACACAACCATTGAAACAATTGATTACTATACAAGATGGTTCTTTCGTCAAAGCTGAACCATGTAATGAGCCAGAATTGGGTGAGACAAATTAATTGTTATTTTAATAAAAATTATTAAGATAATGTTTAAATAATAATTCATCTTATTCCAGTTCTTAAAAATGTAAAGCATCAGCACTTTTGCGTGCGTACCAGTACTCCCTTTCACGATGTGCAGAAACGTTGCGACATTTCCTACCTAAAACCCCACTCATTCACAAGGTTTATAAGCGAAATTATTAACTTTTATTATTAATTCTGTTTGTAAAACGCTTCTCTACAAATCTTCTCTCCTGCCTCTCCGTCTGTAATCATTTATTACACCTGAACTTCTCTATTCGAGAACATAACCGCTTGACCCGCTCTTAAAGCAATTTCAATTGAATTAAATAGAATTCTAACACTCCGAAGGTAAACCAATTTTTACGAAAGTAGTTGTAATAATACCTAGAATAATACCTAGGTAGATTGACTGGTTAACACCGGCGGTCACTGGGACTATTATAGGACTTCTAGTTAATGGGGCTAATATAAAAATCAGGTCCGGTTGTCCGATCACGCGCTGTAACCTCAGAAACGGTAATTTCAAATTCCATCCTGAACCCCCTGTACATATTTCTATATATTCAAAGTTCCGCTACAGCTTCCAATAAATAGAATCTCTAAGATTTCGTTAATTTAGACTATTGAGCCCATTGGCTTGGCTATTAACGAGATTATAAGCGAACACCAGATATATCCAGAACCCCCTGTATATAGTTCTATGTATTCAAAGTGTCCGTTATAGCTTTGAGTAAATAGAATCTCTAGAATTTGTTGATTTAGCTCGAGCTCATCGCTTGGCTATCAATACGTTATAATTTATTCCCCCTGTACATAACGAAAATCCGCCTGAATATCAAGTCAAAATTATTGCAGAAAAACCTGAATTGCGTAAAACATTAAATTTATGCAACTAAAAGAAAGTAAATTTTTACGGTTTACTTCAAAGTAAAAGAATTTCTATTCTGCAATAAGAATCCATTACATTAAAGAAACTTCTTTGCGCTTTAGCTATTAAAACTTTAAAATAATTATTCTTAAAGAAAATACATTTCGATTTCGCTAATAAGTAGTCACCTTCAATTAAAGTGTAAGGAATCATCCTCTTTATACAAATAAACCGAAGGTCAACGTTCCATTTTAGTAGTTTGAATGAACTCTTATCAATTTTCAACAACACATTGTTGAAAATATTTCCTGTATCATATGAACCATTACAAACATAAAATTGCGAATTCCAAACATTGAATAACCCGTTGCACATATTTGATTATTGATAGTTAATTTTAGAATTAGTCTTTTACCCCTAGACTCTGTGTACAAACCCTCATAAATCAACAAATCAAATACAAACGGTGTCTAACACGAACCTATACTAACACTAATCGTGTAATTATCCAAATCTCGTGTAGTGCCTACTTTTCTTCAACCTATTCCGTATTTTAAAACGCAGCTTAAGAAGATATAAATAATAAAGAGCCAGCCCATGACAAAAATTTGAAATGTGCTCTAACCTCGAATTCAACAACATTTTAAAATAATAGACAAAATAAACTTACCTGTCTAAATAACAGTAATCCTCCCGTTTTTGAAGTGTACACACGCCCTTGTATTAATTTTACCTGAACACATTATATTTGTTTTCAAAACACAAAACCACCATTACTTTATTTTTTTTTGAACACTGCATTATAACGCGTTTGTTTACAGGAAATTTCCAAACCGATGTAGATCCAAATAGCCAGACGCCATCTGTCCGTAAGCATTAAAATCTTCGGATTTACCGCCGACACTTCAACGACACCAGCATTACACCGAGGTACGGTGGGCTGCCCAAATACTAGGCGCTGTACGAAGAGATCCCTTACAACCATTTACATCAGAATTCGGAAAAACTGAGCCGCGCATGAAAAGGAAGTTTTTTACAATATGCGCCTAAAACATCTGGAACTCGGAAGGCTTATTCCTGACGCCATTTCACAAGTTCTAGAGTAAAGTGTGATTGCTGATACCACACATGATGACGAGAGGGAGATTCCTACTTTACAACAATTGAAATCAGAACTGTTAGCTGCCTGATCTCAACCGGCCTTTGAAGAGTACCTTAATCAATATGAAGGATTAGCGAAATACTATGTGGAAGGTATATTTAGAGATCCCGAAGACGAAGACGAGTATGATTTAATATACGGAGTACACTTTTTTCCCGAAAAAGAGAAATTATTGGTGATGCTGAGCTAGACTTTATTGGAGAGAATTTTCGTATCGCTCTTCTTGATGGATAATAATTAGACTGTGATGGAACTCCGGGATAATATGAGCTACTATTTAAAAAAGCTCCTACGGGACACAAAAAGAGTGATCTGCACCAATACAATGACATTTTGCGCCGCACTAATGCTGCTCGACGTAATTATAACCCAGATGTCCAAATCAAAGGAACTAATAGTAGAAAATGCATTGAGACCATTACTTCACCATAAAAAACGACCCGCTACATCAGCTATTGCACCTCCTGCCACAAGATCTCGCACAACTCTATCTTCTCCAAAAGAGGGGTGGAAAATATATATATATATATATATATATATATATATATATATATATATATATATATATATATATATATATATATATATATATATATATATATATACTATCACTGTAGATACTACTACATATCCAGCACTGATGTCAATAGATAAATTTGGTAAACATGTTACCAATCATCATAGTGATGCCACGAAACAAGGTGATATATATATTACGAAACTTATTTTACCTTACAAGGTTTATTGCATAAGAAGACAGTAGATATTCCATTGGGTACAGATGGCAAATATTTGTTTCCCTATACAGAGTGTACAGTAGCGCATTGTTTGTGGTCACCTCGAGTTCTTCATCTTCAAGTGAAGGATCAACTATATACGACACCGATGTCAAACTATACGTAAGGAAGCTGTGATTGAACCTATAATACCAGACTGTGTCAAAATTACGAAAGAACAACCATTCATCATAGAGATTCTACTAAAATCGAAAGTGATAAAATGAGTAAAGCTGATATTGTTGAAGAACTGCACAAAGCAGCAAGGAGAAATTTTCCGCGGCGTTGTCTAGTACTAAAAGGTTTAAATGATCTCTTTCAAGCTCATTTAGTGGAAATGGTACCTAACGATCAGGTAAATAAAGGATTTCGATACCTTTTGGTGATAATAAATGCTTTCTCTAAATATGTCTGGCCTTTTCCCATCAAACGCAAGAATGGTAAACTTGTCGCAGATGTAATGAATAAACTTTTGTCTGGTTTGAAAAGAACGCCTATAAATATACAAACTGACATGGGAACGGAGTTTTATAATGCTGAATTTAAAAAAGTTATGAAAAAATTTAATATTAATCATTACAGTAGTTATTCCAACTTGATGAGTAGTATAGTTGAACGTGTAAATCGCACTCTTAAAGCAATAATGTGGAAAACATTCAGTATGCAAGGTTCCTATAACTGGTTATCAATATTACCTCAAATTGTTGTGGATTATCATTCACGAAGGCATAGAACCACCGTATACAAACCTATAGAAGTAACGGAAAATAATGCTGCCTCTATTTTGAAACATTTAAATGTCATAAAGTTCTTGACCGTAAGACACCTAAATTTAAAGTGGGGGATTATGTACCTATTAGCAAATACAGCAGCATATTCTCTAAGGGTTACACACTTAATTGGAGTTACGAAGTCTTTCGAATATCAGCTGTGAGACGTTCCAGTCCAATTATCTACACATTAAGTGATAGTCGAGATGAAGAGATACAGGGACGTTTCTATGAGCCAGAACTTCAAAGTGTTAGACATCCTGACATTCACTAAGTTGAACGTGTAATACGACGTCGAGGAAATATCTGTCTCGTTAAATGGTTAAGGTTTGATAATTCTCACAATTTATGGATTTCTAACAAAGATATTATATAATACGCTCTGTACGATTCCTTTTATATATTGTAATATTATGTTGTAATAAATAACTCTTTTTTTATTTTTTTATTTATTATTAATACATACAATACTATACACTATTAAAGCGTTTCATAAATACGTAATCACGACCAGGACAGTAGAAAGTATTTGACTACAATCTTCTACTTTTTTCCTAAAGCGTGCAGAGTCTCTTCCTAACTGTTCCCATTCTCCTTTTCGCTCCCATTCTACTACTTCGTACACTACATGTTTGAGTTCATTAATGCAGACCTCCGTCGCTTGTCGTGTTGTCATCTGTTGAAACATAATTCGGTAAATGACATTCTATTTCATGTACAAATTGTTCCAGATATATTTCTCTAAGGTCTCCTATTAACCGCTTAATACAACTAATGCACTCTACATCATCGTCATGCGATATAAAATATTTCTCACACAGACGTATTTCACTACCATACTTATAAACTAGATTATCTAAATAGTCATCACTAAACGTACCCCGCCCATACACTTTTTCATGTTCAGCATCAAATTCTAGTAATTGAAATTGGCTTATCAGTCTTTGCACTGCACTAACACAATCCACAGCCTTAGGCCACGACTTTGCACTACAACACATTCACATATTGACTAAACCTTATTATTATCCCTATTCTCGCTTTGGTCGTTACCCCCACTTATTACTTAACGGCTTTCGCAACTTCTACGTCAATATCAATTATCTCCTTGGCAAATTTTACAATTTCCATAACACATGCTACATTGAGATCAAATATATCTTGTAATGTAACTATTAAACCGTGTATGTCAACATCAGGCATTTCCGCTGCCGCATGTATTATTTTATTATAAAATGCAGGAGATTCCATAGTAGGCACTAAATCCAATCGGTAACTGACTATCTTAAGAAGTCTCCATAACTGTTCTATAGACTCCCATCCTAAACAGGTTTCTGATTCTTCACAATCAGAGATGCGTATAATTTTCGTCTTGTTAATAGTTTCATACGATATCGTTTTCGAACCCATCTTAGTAGGTAGCCATGTTCCCTTCAGGTGTGTAGAAATAATTTGTAATTGTCCCATGATTGGCCATAAGTATGTGCCATTCCTGCTTATCAAACACCGCTCCACTATTCTTAGATCTACCAAGTTTCACGACTGGTTCAAAACTAAAATGGGGTGACAGACCGACACTAACATACTTCGATTTCCTTTTATTTAAAAATACTGCACATTGTTAATTAAAATATAACGATATCCACTTGAATTCATAACACTCACAATCTTCGCCTCTTCTACGGCTTGACGTAATATGTTCTTCATTACGTACAATGCTGGTTTCACATGTACTCCCTCTGCATTTATATCCTAATTTCCCTAATATTTCTACCGTCAAGGTTACCTACTTCACCTTGGCCGCCACACTGCACGTTACTTCAGCAATCCTACCGTTTCAAGGTTTTTATTCACGGCGTTCCTGCAAGGTTGGCGGGATATCACCAATCACTTTAGGGATGTCTCTTTCACCTTTCCAGCCCCCACATTTTCAGGGTCTCCCATTATCCAGGTTCACTCCATTACAATGCCCTCCATTCTCATGTTTACCACTACTTCAAGGTTATAATTTTCAAGGTTCACACGCCCTCAAGGTCGCCACAACCTCATGGTTCCCGACCTTACAATGTCCTCCACCTCTGACGTTTACCACTTTTCCAAGGTTACACAATGCCGATATCAATCACGTCATTCTTCAAGGTTAACTATACACATGTTTTCACAATTTCTTTCCTTTCTTTAAAAGTAGGGATAACTACACATATAGCATCGTGTTATTTCCACCAGTCTGCTAGCCTAGTATAGAACAATTGGGATGATAGGGAGTGCTACCAACCATTATCACTTTTTAATCTAAGTGTGCGTGAGCATGTGAACCAATTCCCAACTGGGTGCAATTTGAAAAAAAAGGGCTACTGCCTTCTACGACATTAGAAGCATTAAAGAATACACATGAAGATGTGCAATAGAATACTGATTGGTTTGCCAACCTAGATAAAGTAATTCGCTACTTCTACTATCATGCCTTCATGTGTAATATGGGATATTATTCACACACATTTGCTCTTCATACTCTTTATCACCTTGCTGGCCATATTCATTTATGATATGACCGCTACAAAGCATTGCAACCAAGTGAATACCGAGTTATTGACCATCGTATACATATGGATAGATGGGTCGCAATTTACCACATGTCACACCAAGAATACTGGTGCTCCTCGTGTAGAGCGCCCCTAACAATGCTGCACGAGGTATATGAAAGTGATTCATGTATACTCTGCGGAGAAGCGTATTATTTGGACAATTAGTTTTTTTTAAAATGTATATATTGTATATAATATATTATTTGCTGTTAGTATCTTACTGTATTCTACGGTGAGAAGATGTGCGACGTGACACCAACCTTTTATTATCCTCAGCATTACAATTGTTTCGATAAACGTTTACTTAGGTATCGAACATGGTCTGGAATTCACTCACTTACATCGCTTGCAGCAGCAAGATTCATTTCCATATCTTCAGACGATACGGTTGAATGCTTCATATGTGGACCTTTTGCACTTGTACTAAATCAAAAAAAAAATTCCTAGAGAAAATCATATATCTGAATAATACACTGATTGATTATTATTTATTACACTTGTACATACAAGAAATAAATATATTAGCATATAATTATCTTTTTTTTATTTGATTCCAAGTGTGGTATCAAAGAAGTGTAAAAAATTACATGAACAAGCCTTGAAAAAGAAAATTCTATCTGAGTAGGTAGGGTGCGCAAATAGCCTTGAGAATGTGTTGAGTGTTAGTGACCTTCGTATTTTTTACACCTTACAGTGTGGTATTCTTAGAAATGTGCGACCTTGGGAAAGTTGTGTGCAAAGATGACCTACTTTTTTCGTAACCTTGAGCTGGTGGGACCTTGGAATTGTGGTAAAACAGGGAATGTGGGACTTTGGAATTGTGGTGTGTTCCAAAAGTCTCCAATCTTACCTACTGCTCTCCACGGATTCATTCTTCATAATCATTTGTGGTAATTATTAGACATCATTTTCGTTATTAAAATAATAAATTCGCTTATCGCCCATTCTAATAAAATTTTTGAAAAATCAGGTTTATGTTACACCTGTAGAAAATATTGTACAATTAACCCTATGTCTTAATGACGCTTGGAATTCCTTGAAAAATAATAATCATCCATTTCTTTAGCTGTTAATTTAACTCTTCGTCGATATCCCAAATGTATTGAAGTTAATGGGTTAAATTTTGAGCAATTGTTATAAATTAATTATTTTTGTTTTCATTATAATTTTTTCATGTACCTATTCTTATTCAATAATACCTTGATTGTTTAATATATATTTTTGAAAAAATGAAAAACTGAATATGTGTGTATAGTATGTCTAGCACTCTGTACTTTAAGAATTATTTGTTTCAGGATAAATCTTTATTAGAGAAAAGTTCGAACCAACCTGTACAATATATATATATATATATATATATATATATATATATATATATATATATATATATATATATATATATATATATATATATATATATATCTAAATATGTCTAAATTCATTTAAAGTTCAAGGGTCTAGTTTTTGGGGAAACGCTCGCACACGTCGATTTTTATTTTTGACTGCGGTTTTTTTAATGGTAAAATGTTGTATATAGGGTGGCCCAAAACTAAGGTACGACTACCAGAGTAAATCTCATGTACCATGTCCTATATCGAGAGCCAACAAATCTTGAGGAATTTACAATTGAACGTATCAACCATTAACACCCGTATCAAGGAAGATGGTCTTTGTTTTCTGTCAATTTTTTAAAAAACAACAACAAATCAAATTAAATGTTCAAAACGTGCACCATTTGCGGTTTGACAATAGCCAAGGCCATGATTACACTCTCTTTGCACGTTTTCTACCACTTCTGGAGTTATGGCACGCGCTTCCCTACTGATTTTCTCTTTCAATATCTCCAGATTGTTTGGCCTGTCAACATATGCTTTTGATTTGAGATAACCCCACAGAAAGAAATTCAACAGGTTTTGGTTGGGTGACCTAGTAAGCCCTCCGATAGGTGCTCTCCTTCCTATACACCTCTTGGTAAATGTTTCATGAAGAAATACACCATTTCGGAAAGCACAAATGTTCAAATTAGACGTCAAAAACAAATTGACATACACAAGGAAATGGAAATATGTACCTATTGTTTATGGATCACCTTGGATACAATTATTTCTTGATAGTTTCATAAAGACAGTTTTTTTTTTCTTAAATATCTCGAGATCTGTTGACTGTAGGTATAGGACATGGTACATGAGATTTACCCAGAATTCATAGCAGATTCAGCAAATGCAATAAAAACAGGTGTTTCCATTTGACAAAATCAAGTTAGTAGTAGCAACTAATTTTTGGACCACAAAATTGTACCACAAAAAATCGCAGTCAAAAATAAAATCTACGTGTCCGAGCGTTTCTCCAAAAACTAGACCCTTGCATTTTAAATAAATTTAGACATAACTTCTGGAGATATCTACAAAAATTACAGGCAACTTCAAACTTCACATTATAAAATTATTTTCTTATTTACAGGGTCTTACATATTATCAGGGTGAACCAAACATACTTTTTTTTAAATGGAACACCCTATATATTATTTCAAATTTAGATTAAGCTCATCTCCCGGATATTTCCAATACAGGGTTTCATTACGTTATACAGGGTATTTCAAAAGTTATATACACGAAAATCATTCTCATTGCAACGTCCTGTATACCCTAGACAGAACAACCTAACGATATTTTATTCCAGGCATAACTTTTTGACATTGTACAGTATTACGAGAAAGTGCTATTTCTTTATTATTGCACCAATTGAATATAGAGCGAACCACACATGATTTTGTCAATTTTCTCAAATGAACCACGCAGTATTTTATTTTAAAAAGTGAAAATACATTTTATGTTCTTACATTTTTGTCAAGCACTACCGATAGCTAAAATTGTTAATTTCTGAGATATTTTCAATTTAATAACAGAAAGAGATTTTTTTTTTAAATTTCTATTATAACAAGTTAGCCGTGAACAAATAAAAGTGTGACAAATTATTATAAAAAATTAAAAAAACATAGGTTATTAAGACAAAATTCTTATAAAATTAATCACGGCTAACTTGTTATAATAAATCTACAGTGCACGTGTAAAGTCCCCCAAACCTAACATGTGATCCAAAAAACTTAATCAATAAAATTTTGGGAAAATAAACTAAGGCACATATATAACGTTTTTAATGGTATTCAAGTGATGTAATCATTAAAAATGACGCCATTTTGTAAAATAATTTTAAAATTAATACCTCTTTGGAAAGCTCTTTCCAAGTCCTTTTCAACGACATTAAAACATAACTACTGATTCATGAGTTTCAACCCAAAAACCCCACCTAATCTTTTGAAATTTTGGTATATAATTTATATATATATATATATATATATATATATATATATATATATATATATATATATATATATATATATATATATATATATATATATATATATATCTATTGTACTGGGTAAAATTAATTAAAATGTAGGGAATAGAGTTTAATTATTAATGGAATTTATTTAAAATATAATAATACTATTCTTTATGTGCACCAGACTAGCTCTTATCTCATTAGGGGATAGAGTTCTGATTTAAAGGGAAATTATTTCTAGTTCGATATTATGTGGATTCCACTTTATATAAAAAATTCTATATGTTAAATGTACGTTAACAAAATTTATATTATAACTTATTACTTATTATAACTATACTTATTTTGCAGGTGTTTATACAACTATTACATAAATATTTACACCTATACATAAACAAATAATAAGTGCAGGAAATCACACAAATAAAGTCACAATAAACAGGGTTATGATCAAAAATTAACTCACATGTGCAAAGTCCTATCTGAAAACAGATGTCTTCATACAGCTGGTTCCATTTGTACATGCAAGCACTTTCCAAGTAGATCGAAATTCTTGATACACGAAGTTCGCTGCTACAATTCACCTAATAGCTTAGCGCAGGTCCTCGGGTTGATGGTCACTTTGTTTCGGTAAACGCTTTTATTTTAAGCTTTACGGTTTCACCCAACCACAAATTTTTATCGATAATGATATTATTTAATCGTATTAAGAATTTTCAACTTTATCGGTTTAAATAATGTTTTATGATTGTATAGACTTTAAATTAATATCACTTTCTTTTTAGGCTCCGATTCAAACATTGATTATTTAAAATGTCGCAGCAGAAATAAAAATCAATTGGAAGAAAAATGATTACAATTTTGTTTTGGAAAAACGTAACCAGCATTTAAATTAAACAAACGAAGTTTTAAAATCGTTAAACATTAATCGTCACAAATAAGAAATTTAATTCGTACTAAACTTTACGAATATGAACAGGTATCGGTAACCTAACTTTATTTTTCAACAATTGTTTTTGAACTTCTCGTCTCTCCGTTAACTTTGTATTTAATTTTCCCGATAATTATTGAGGTTAATTAACTTACTTGTTGCACAAAAACACTACACTTTTCAACTTTGCAAAGAACTGGAAAAATATAGAGGGAGATTATGCTCAAAAGCAATTCCTTTTATACCCTTTTGGTTGTTACCACATCAATTTTTTTTTAGAAATTTAAATAATGTAACTATGTCTATGATTGGTCAGAATAATTTTGAAAATTTAACTAAATTAGAAATTATGCGATAACTTTCTTATAAAGCTATGGATTCAAATTTTGATAACAGAAATGAAATTTGTGTTAAAATCTGCATAAATCGATATCCAACTTGATATAGTTCTCTTAAATATTCTACGAAATGACTTATTCTAACTTAAAATTGCTTATATCTTAATAATCTTACAACCTACACTTAAATTAACTACATATATGTAATCCTGATGAAAATTTGTATTGGAAAACATTCATTAAATGTTCAAAATCTTAAATTTAAAGGAAAATTATATTTACCAAAGTAAATCTGTATTGTCACCCCATTTCACAAAATTTGCGTTCAAATGCCTTGTACAAATTAAATTTCTGTGTGAAAACGAGGAAAACCTCCTATTAATCACATTAACAACACATTTTAAGCCTAACTTAATCTAAAAACTATAAATTTGTAAAAAAATATTAAATTTATCACATAACCTAACTTTTTTCTAAATATACAAATAATTTGCATTTTAAAACGTTCATATTCACCAAAATGTTATCCATACAACTTGTAAAAACTGTCTTTATTATATTCATAGTTCATCTTGCTTGTATTGCCTAAATTTAAGTCACTTTAAGAAATCATATTGTTTAACACACTTTTTCAAAATTCTAACATAAAAATGTATTTTCATGTAAATATCTTTCTGTAAAATTGTTCTATACACTGTTCTTCATATTTATTATGCACCACTTTGTTTATCACACATCCGCTTCCATATATAATGTGTGTAATGACCAAATTATGTTCGTATAGTAACCCTTTCTTGAATTTTACCACATTTCCTGCATTTAACTTACTTATAACATGTCCCTAATATAAACCTAACTCTAGAGTATGTGTTAAATACCTGTAAAACATCCAAATGCCAAAATACTTTTAAAGAACTGAAATTTAATGAGACAAAACTAAGTACTGAATCGAACTTACAAAAATAACTTTATTTAACATTCCTGACATTCTTTTAAGCAACACAATGCTTTTTATGATTAAACCAAAATGTATAAAGTTTATTAAGACTGTTTTAAGCAAAACAAATCCACTTTCTTGCCATCATAAACCAGATTACATCAACTAACTGCATCGTAAACGTATCATGCTTGATTTCAACCTTTTTTTGCAGAAATTACTAGTTTAAACTCTCCAATCCCTGTCTTACTCTTATCTAATCATCTCAAAATATGTAAGTAAGAATCACGACACATATCATTAAGCTGCAATTTTGCATTTGGCTCTTAACAAGTTTTAGTAGCACTAAAGTTTGATTAAGCAAAACTACATCACATTTCACATCTAGTAGTTTGAGAATTAGACTATTCCGGTAACGGTGTCACTCAAAATGATTATGTTTAATGAAAATGAATCGAAATCTTTCGGATTAAACTGATGAAAAACTCAAAATTAACAGATACTAACATGCACCTGTAGTGGCTAAATTGTTTTTGTCTTTGCTACATAGCACCTATTGTTATAGAAAGCCATAAACTAATAATACGTACTGAAATAACACTTTTAAACGCGAACCTTTTTTATGTACGAGGCATGTTCAAAAAGTAAGAGCCGTTTGGTTATACTTATATACTTATTAACACATTTAGTTACCTATAAACCTACTGCAGTTCTCCACATAATCGCCGTTCATTTCTAAGCATTTTTCGGAGCGCTGCATCAGCTTCTTTAAACCTTCGGCATAGAAGCTTGAAGCCTGAGGATTGAACCAGTTCACAACGGCGTTCTTGACCTTCTCGTCGGTTTCAAAACGTTGCCCACCGAGCAATTGTTTCAAGTGCAAGAAGAAGTATTCGCTAGGTGCAAGGTCTGGACAGTATGGTAGGTTGTCAACGAAAATCTTGAACTCCTTGGTTTTGACAGCGGTGCGACGATGAGCGTTGTCATGGACGAGGTTGACGGTTTCTAGTGTCGTTTGTTTTTGATCGCACGTCTCAGCTTGTTGAGTGTTTCGCAGTACGCATTAGGTGTAATTGTTGTTTCACGTCCCATGAAATCAACCAAAAGAACACATTTTTCGTTCCAAAAAACGGTAGCCATCATCTTTAGACTTGTGTACGGAGTTTGCTGAAACGTTTTAGGTTTCGGTGAAGTTGATCGTCGCCCCTGGATTGATTGTCGTTTTGTTCTTGTATTGACGTGGGAAAACAAATCATCTCCACCTGGTCGGTAGCCGTCCTAAGACACTCGTCCACTGAACATCCTTTGCTCTTTGTGTTGGACGGTGAGCATTTTCGTGCCAATATTGTAAGCAGTGGTGAGTCCAAGATGAGGAGGTTGTTCAACCAGGACACTAATCGTCACTCGACGAGCAGATCGCAACTTTTGGTCCATTTGAGAAACAATTTCATCGGTCTGGATACTGGGCTTTCCACTCCGTTCTTCGTCATGCACATTAGTTCGTCCATAGTTGAAATCTCTACATCCTTGTATAACCTTTCCATTCCTTGACTCTGGACTGTATTATTTTGGATATGAAGCGGGAGGCCGTTTCGCTGTTCCGATTAACCGTCCAGAAGGCGATGTCATCCGCAAACTGCGCAACGACTACTCCGGGTTGTGTGACTTCGGGAATGACGGATGCGAAGATAATATAGAGGATCAGGGCTAAGGCAAAACCTTGAGGTACGCCTGCTGTAGGTTGGAGAGGATTTGAGAAGGTTTCCCTACTTTGACCCGAACTAACCGATTGGTCAGGTACGAGAGTAGGAGTTTGGAGAAGGGGTCGGAAATGTTGAGGTTACGGATTTTGTGCAGGAGACCGGCGTGCCATGCCCTGTTAAATGCTTGCTTAATATCCAGAAATACAGCCAGATTGCATTGCTTGTTGTTGAATGTTCTGGTGGTCTCTGTAAGCAGCTTCAACAAGGGATTGTGACTCGTTCGGTTGGGACGGAATCCGAATTGGCTGTTGGGAAGGAGCATTTACCGAGGCAACTCAGATTGGTCTATAGGAGGAGGGTGAGGTTATGTCGACGTGTGGTTTGGATATCCTGACGGTGGAGGCCGATTTCCAGTCCGTCTGGAAGTGGGATAGGATTAAAAATTGGTTGTAGATGTTGGAGAGTAACTCGAGGGCTGGGTCAGGTAAGTGACGGAGGATTTTTCGGTTCAGGCCGTCACGACCTGGGGCAGGGTTTTTCCCTTTTTTGAAATATGCGTGGACCTGGTCGGGCGTGATGGGGGCATAAAAAGTATTCTCGTTATCGAGTTGGATTTCAGGAAGGTTAAGGTTGCGGAATTCTTCAAGGCGACCCTCAGGAGTGCCTTGAATCGGTTATCGAATTGGCGATAATCGGGGGATTTGAAAATGGATTGGAGGTGATGACCAAAGAAATCGGCATTTCCTTGGTTGGAGGAGATTAGGTTGCCCTGTAGGTCGGTTAGGTGGGATTTAGGGTTCACTTTCCTTCTAGTCAGTCTAACGAACTGTTGCCAGAAGAGCGTACCATTTCTATAATCTAGCTGGGAGGTGACTTTGGTCCAGGAGTCTTCGGCGTGTTTGTTGGCTTCTCGCCTAATTAAGGCGTTAAGGCGATTGTGTTCGGTCTTGAGAGCCGGATCCCTGGATCGCAAGAATTGACGATGTATTCGTCTTTTCTCTTTGATCCAGTTCACAATGTGCTGTGGGAGCGTTGTAGTGTTGTAAGGATGCGGCTCGCATAGTTGGGTAAGGGTGACGGTGAGATCACCGAAATGGTGCTTCAGCCTAAGCTGTTTACCATCCGGCAAGAGAGAGGATGTCCCCAAGACAGGTGTGGTTATGGTTAAACGTTAAGTTCTGTGCGGATATGGATTTCGGGATATTTCGGCTGCAATACCTCGCGGATTGAGAGCGAGTGGGATTAGAATTAGGGGAAGCGGGTGTAGTAATTACGGCAGGTGCAGGTGGCTGGGAAGGTGTGGGTAAGAGGGCGGGTTTGTGTGCTTGTGCGGGTTTGTTTGTATGAGCGGGTTTGTGGAGGCAGTGGAGCAAATTTTAGTTTCCTTGATGCAGAGAGAAACCTGATAGCAAATGAGTTTAATATAAATTAATGAAAGTTAACTTTGCGAGTTGTAACCACCTAAATTAAATGAAAAGGTAAACATTTTAAATTCTCACGAAAACAATAGTAATTTATATTAAAGGATTTTATAATTATGCAAATTTGTAAAAGAATCCTAAAATTTATCTTTGTGGCAAGTGTAAACAAGCAAATGGAATAGGTCCATATTTACGCCCGTTGCAATGTGTGCGGTTATTCCATATTCGTTATTAGGGTTTTAGGGTTTGATCGTGATCAGATAAACGTGGAGATGCGGAGTGCATGTGGGACATTACCAAATGGTTCTCCTATCTTCTTAGGGGAGTTGTCAAGGAATAAGATTAGGATGCCTGGAGGGTGTTTGAACATGAGTTTAGATATTTTGCGTTGCAATAGATGAAAGGGGTAATTATAAGGAGTGGTAAGAATTTGGTTAGTAGAAAGATTCTTCTTTGTGCAAAATTTCCTTGTATCGTTTGTATTCTGTCTGTAATGTCCAGAATATTTGTGTTGTATAATGAGGTTCTCGGGGTGTCTGTAATGTAACCTGTGCTTACGCTCTAGTGGAGAGGTGGTGTCATATAATGTTGGTGTATAAGGGATCTCGGTAATACAGGGTTGCTTATTAGTGCGTCAAAGTCCAATGTAGATTTCATTAACTAAAAGTGGAGAAACTTATTTTACAAAAAATGGTTGTGTAATGAAAAACGCAAATTTTAAAAATATTTTGACTTACCCTGGATGAATATTTTCTTTAAATGGAACACTATATATTCTTCATCTTTCACAATGTGCTTCAAATCCTCTGTTCTAAAAGCTTTGAACTTTTGTTTTGGATGACGCATTGTTGAGTTGTTGACGAAAATGTAAAAAATGGTCACGACAAGGTTCACCAAGACACAGTGTTGCGTAATCAAACTTTAATTTTGTCATATTGAATATTGTATGTATTGAATTTTTGGAATAACTGAATAATTACGATCTATTTTTGTCAATAATTTCAGAGATATTCTTTCTTTTTCATTACAAACTGATAAATTCTTTGTTTCCGATTCGATATGACATATGGGTCAGATTTTGATACGTCAAACACTGTTTCATTTGAAAAAAATTAGTAAACGCTCTTTGAAGGTCTTCAAATGAATTGCATCCACAAAGCAATATGTTGTCTAAACTAGTCGTAATATTGTGGCATGGACTTAGTATGGTGAACCTTGTCGCAGCCATTTTCCTTTATAACTCAACAATACGTGATCCATAACTAAACATTCAAAGATTATCGGAAAAAGAATTCAAATCAGATTGTGAAACATGCAAAATAAATAGTGTTCCTTTAAAAATACATATTTTCTAAGGTAATCCGATTCAAAAGGATTGCATAAGTCAAATTGTTTTCAAGGTGTCCGTTTTTCGTTACAAAACCGTTGTTCATAAAGTAAATGTCTCCACTTTTATGTTAATGAAACCTATATTGGCGCAATCCTACATATAGCAGATGTCGCTCTACTATGTGTGTTGTAATGTTTTGGGGTGGTAACCTCTGACTTGACCCTTAAAAGCGCCCAGTAGCTTTGCGCGGTTGCGTATTATGTTTAGTATTCTTTGAACGTCGGGAAGCCAATTTAGAGTTTTAAAAAGTATAGTTCTCTAGGTATGTCGCCTCGTGTTGGAATTTTATTCGTTCGTTCTTGACTGATATTTACGGGATCTGCTCGGATAAGTTAGGATTGGTGGAGTCTCGGAAGGGGTTTGCTTTTTTTTTGGTGGGGTTCAAGGGAACTCTCCGCCTGTTAGCCCAGTTGGACACGAATTTTTTAAATGTTGGGGTAGGGCGCTACGTTTTCCGATGGACTCTTCAGAAAGCAGTGTCATCCACGTAATCTGCCACAGAGACTTCTGATTGTGCAACAGTAGAACTTTGGTAATCGAATGTCTTGTGCAGGATAGGAAATAAGGAGCACCCTAAGTACGAAAGCA